>JAGFNQ010001512.1:336118-354844 GCA_024364735.1 Boesenbergia rotunda
GCGTCCTCTAGGATCTTCCTTCGGAGCTCTTCTGGTTCGGAACACATAAGCGGTCACCGTAGTACAGTGTCCCATTATCTGATAGGCGAAATTCTCCATTTTCGGCTTCTGCTATCCCCTGCTTGATCTTCTTTTCTGAAGGTCAGGATCTTGATCCTGTGCTCTATGGATGTCTTCAATCAGGGTTGACACTAATGTCAAAGTGGAGAGCTGCCCAACTAAAATTTCCAGTCCGAACTCTGATAACTCTTTCCGAAGGGGCTGTGACATCGTGGACAAAGCTAGTAGGTGGCACTAGATTTTCTGCTAAGTGCATCTGCCACCTTATTAGCTTTACCTGGATGGTAGAGGATGTCAATGTCATAATCCTTGACTAGCTCAAGCCACCTGCATTGTCTCATGTTCAGATCCTTCTGAGTAAAGAAATACTTTAGACTCTGATGATCTGTGAAAATCCTACACTGGGCTCCGTATAAGTAATGCCTCCAAATCTTGAGAGCGAACACTACTGCAGCTAGCTCAAGGTCATGGGTAGGGTAATTCTTCTCATAATCCTTGAGTTGTCTAGAGGCATAGGCAATAACCTTGCCATTCTGCATCAGCACTGCTCCAAGTCCTAATTTAGACGCATCGCTATATATGTCAAAGCTGTCAGTGGTCTTGGGAAGAGTCAGGATGGGAGCACTAGTCAATCTTCTCTTTAATTCTGTAAAACTGTTCTCGCAGTCCTCTGTCCACTGAAACTTTCTATTCTTTCTGGTAAGAGATGTCAGTGGGGAGGCTATTCTGGAGCAATTCTCTACGAACTTCCTGTAGTAACCGGCTAGACCCAGAAAACTTCTGATCTCACTGGCATTCTTTGGTCTGATCCAGTTACTTACTGCTTCTATTTTGCTGGGGTCTGCCATCACCCCTTCCTTGGAGATGATGTGACCCAGAAAAGACACCTGATCGAGCCAGAATTCACATTTTGAGAATTTTGCATACAGCTGGCTCTGCTGAAGGATCTGCAATACTGTCCTGAGATGCTCAGCATGTTCCTCCTGAGTTCCTGAGAAGATAAGAATGTCATCAATGAAGACGATGATAAACTTATCTAAGTACTCCCTGAATACTCTGTTCATGAGGTCCATAAATGTCGCTGGAGCTTTTGTGACCCCAAAAGGCATGACTACAAACTCATAGTGCCCATATCTGGTTCTGAAAGATGTCTTGGGGATGTCACATTCCTTAACTTTCACCTGGTGATATCCCGATCTCAAGTCAATTTTTGAGAACACTTCTGCTCCCTTTAGCTGATTGAACAAGTCGTCAATTCTTGGCAAGGGATACTTATTCTTGATGGTGACTTGATTCAAGGCCCGGTAATCTATACTCATGCGCATGGACCCATCTTTCTTCTTCACGAACAATACGGGAGCTCCCCAAGGTGAATGACTAGGGCGTATGAAGCCCTTGTCGAGCAGCTCCTGTAGTTGCTTCTAAAGTTCTCTTAATTCTGCTGGAGTCATACGGTATAGTGCTTTTGAAATGGGGTTGGTACCTGGAATGAGATCTATCTCAAACTCTATCTCCCTATCTGATGCTAAGCCTGGTAACTCGTTAGGGAAGACTGCTGGGTAGTCACATACCACTGGGACCTCTTCTAGCTTTTGGTCCTTCTCTTGTTCGGTATTGACTACATGTGCTAGAAATCCGGTACATCCTGAATCCAGCAGTTTCTATGCTTTTAAAGCTGAGAGAAATTTCTTGGCTTTTCTCTTGGGTTCTCCGATGTATTCAAACTGCACTCTTTCTTCAGGTTGGAATATGACTTTCCTTTTACGACATTCTATGGAGGCACCGTACTTGATTAGGAAGTCCATTCCAAAAATGACATCATAATCTGTCATATCTATTACTATCAGATCACCATACAGCTCTCTGCTTGCTATACTGACTGGCACTGCACGGAGTAAGTGCGTGGATGTCATAATCTCTCCTGAAGGTAGGGTGGTTAAGAATTGGCTACTGATTACATCTAGAGGTATAGTTAACTTCTCTGTGAACGCCCTGGGGTTTCTAAGTTCCTGAACTGCCTTGGCCTTTACATTCTATCATGACTGACTTCTGCTGTTGCATGCTGTTCAGGTAGTGCTCGGTGATCAGAGCACTGCTAACTAGTTCTTCTGAGGTTTGCGGCCTATGCACGCCGCTAGCCACATTCAATGCTATTTCCGGCCTTAGCATCTTGAGCATTAGCCTGACTTGCTCTCGTTCGGTGCTGACTAATTCGGGACCCAGACGCGCCAACCTGATGAATCTCTTCACGGCTTCCTCTACTGATAGGTTACCTTGTTGAAATTCAGTGAATTCATCATAATGTCGATTAGTAACCCACATATGAAAGAATTCTTTGAAGAACTCAGCTTCGAAGTTGGCCCACGTCATCTGATTTATGTCTCACTTGGCCTTCACCCTTTCCCACCACATTCTAGCATCTCCTGCTAGGCAGAGAGAGGCGCACTTCACTTTCTCTTGTTCTGGCCAGTCCAGAAGCTCCATGGTACTCTCTAGGGTTTTGAACCAGGCTTGTGCATCCCATGGTTCACTAGTGCTTGAAAAGGTCTCTGGTTTGAGCTTCTGCCACTGAACCAGATATGCTTCTCTTCTATCCCCTACTGCTGGGACTTCTGGTGCTATTGGTGCTATTGGTGGGATTGGTGCTCTAGGTGGAACCTCTATCACTATTGGGGTTTCCACATTTGGTCCTGGCGTAGCAGTAGGTGTGGTCTGCTGATTAGCCCTTAAAGTGGCTATCTCTTGCTGCTGTTCAACTATCTATCTCTGGAGCTGAGCTACTATCTCCACGAGATTAGGGGGAGTCACTATGTCAGTTGCCTCCTAATGAGGCTCAGTAGCTGGTGCCCTTCTAGTTGGGCGTCCTCTAGCCATTATCTAAATGACAGAGGACATACAGTTCATATTTTAATTCTAAAAACATGCTATCAGATATAAACTAAGGTATCAAACATGCTTCCGTTAAATGCAAACAAGAACAGACTAGAAAACAGATAGCATGAATAACATGTAAATACTATAAATCTGAAAGCAAGAAAATATGGTAATGTGAGAGATACTCTTACTTGGAAGCTGCAGGTCTGATGCTGATGTGTGTGAGGAGGAAAGATGGAACTTGCTCTGATACCACTCTGTAACGACCCGCCTTCTAGTACTAAGCTTCAAGGCGGATCACTACTAACTAACTAACTAATTGACTAATTAATGATTTCTTAAAATACTAAACCAACTGGGAGAATTTTGAAATTTCTTATTTCGCTATTTACTGAACTAACAATTCATAAACATGTTGAAAGTACTAACTAGCCTAAAATAAAGCAAAACTTTAATCTTATAAGCTTGGTAGGAATCTCAACAACGATATGTAAAAGCATAAACATAAATGTGCCAAGTTTATATCAACTTCTTATTGAAACCATTCATTATTCATATCTAAGGGCATTCTTAGCTACTACATGTCATTCTATATGGTGCATATATCTTAAAACAAGCATACCCTATGTATTTAGCATGTAAATCGACAATATCAAGTTCTTATCTCTAAAGCTTAAGCATGGATCTAAATTACCATATTACAAGTAGTAACTCATATCATTCAACATTCGCTAGGCAAGTATTAACACAGGTGAATAAACTACTTTAATATACTAGGCACCACAAATAACGAGTCTAGACAGGTTAATACATGGTTCTCATAATATATCGCGAAATAACTGAAGAAGCATAAACAAGAAAACTAAAGAAGCATACTAGGCACCACGAATACAAGTCTAATTAAATTCATACATGGTTTACATAATTTATTGCGGAATAACTAAGGGAGCATAATAAAGACTTTCTATGCTTTGCAAGTTCCGAAGACTTTTATTCCAACTCCACCACCACACACACTTTGCATCAATCCCGCCGCCTCCGCTACTAGTACTTTCCTTTACCTGTATCTGCAGTATAAGGAAATGCAAACTAATAAGTACCATCTAGCCTCACAAAACTATAAAATCTCGGATTATGCTTTTCAAAACATGCTATGCAAATACACGCTCATGTTCATAAACAATCATGTTATGCTCATGCTAAAATACATGTCATAAAATGTCATAGCAAATAACTGAGACATGACACATACTAAACTAGAACTGAAAAGTAAGCTATAGCATGGCATATATATCTGAACTGGAACTGAAACTAGCTAACATAAAACTAATTATTAAATTCACCACATGCTAATATGAATTTCTGAAAACTAAATACATATAGTAGGTGAAAGTAATAATCAACTGCTGTGGGCCCGGCAATGTACCAACTGTGCGCGCATCCCTAATAAACTCGAGGTAGCAAATCTCGAATCCATTAGGGTTCTACTAGGTTATCTAAACCTAGGGGCAACTAGGAGCCCATCCCATACTAGGTTATCTAAACCTAGAGGCAACTTGGAGCCTATCCCTGGACCGAAGTCCGGTACAATGCCAACTGAAAATAAAATAGTATTTTATACTTTTCTTTCCTTTTCTGATTCTTGCTTTTACTAGGTTATCTAAACCTAGGGGCAACTAGGAGCCCATCCCGTTCGACCTTGGTCCCCATCATAAACTGGAGCAAGAATTTCTGTTCTTTAATGCTTTCTATAGCATTAACTGAACTGAACATTTTAACAAACACCTAATGTGTGTGCTTGTTCATAATTTACGATTTCTAATCGTAAAGCATAAATACAAGGAAATAAAGCATATGGAAAATCATCCGAAACTACTTATACTGCAGGTGAGGGATACTTACATCCTGCGCTAGGTTTTCCTTACGAATAAAATCTGAAATTCCCGAGGGAACGTCGAATTTCGACGTTCTTCTTGCTCCTTGATGTTCTCCTCGCGTCTACGAGAGTTCTCGTAGAGAATAGGGTCTCTTGAGACCTTCCCTTGGCTTCTCCTTTGTCTTGGGCGAGAGAGAGGGCGAGAGGAAAAAAAAATTTACGAGAGGGAGAGAGGGAGTCGGCGGTGAGAGGATGTGAGGGAAAGAATGAAAAAAAAAACCCTAAGTTTCCCTTTTATACTTATGGAAAACTTTAACTAATTCTACCTTATCTATTGTTTCTGCTAATCTATTTCAACAAAAGCAAACCATCCCAGTTGGTCCGCCCTTTCTCCTCTCACACCGTAGGTTTAGGGATCAAATCCCATCTACGCGTTTTTCTCTTTTTATCCCTTTTTGCCACTTTCGTTTATGGAAAAATTCTATAAAAACATCCATAAATTCGGAATAAATTCTAAGATATTTCTAAAATTAGTTTAGAGAATTTTCGGGCATTACAGCCGGAATTCCGTGAACTCGTCGTAGTGTTTGTTTGTAACCCGCATATTGAAGAATTCCTCAAAGAATTCCAATTCAAAATCTGACCACGCCATCTGGTTCACCTGTCTCTTGGTCTTGACCCTTTCCCACCACATTCTGGCATCCCCAGAAAGGCAGAATGATGCACACTTGACCTTCTCATGCTCAGGCCAGTCCAGCAGCTCCAGTGTACTTTCCACCATCTTGAACCACGCCTGGGCATCCCATGGTTCTCCAGTACCCGAGAAATTTTCCGGTTTCAGCCTCAACCACTGGATCAGATAAGCCTCCTGTCGTGCCATAGTGGTCGAGCCTGTCAGGGGAGTTTGCGTAACCGTAGGTGCCACGGGTATAGCAGTCTGATTCGCTGGTGGGGTAGTAGAATTTTCTTGTTGGTTCATTAGAGTATTAATGGTTTGCTGCTGCTCCGTGACTTGACGCTAAAGTTGGGTCACTAATTGCACCAGATCAGGCGGGGGAGTAGTCTCATTAAGTCGGTTACTCTGTCTTCTAGCCATGCTTTCCTTCATAGAGGATAAGTATGGTTAATGTGTGTTATCGTTATCCCTACCCCATTTGGAATTCTAAATATTTAATAATTCATAAAAGAAGATAAAATATCGTTCATCGTTACATATCCTAAAGTGCTTTTCATCATAAACATCATTCATACTTGCATATTCTAGAACCATAAAACATTTTAAAAGTACTTACTACTATAAGATATGTACAGGGGTACTTACTTGGAAGCGGCAGGAAGAAGGCTTGATGTGTGTGTAGTGAGATGACAAACGGCTCTGATACCAACCTGTAACGCCCGCTTTTTTTTTCTTTTCATAAAACGGCGTTACGCTAAACATACATATGCATATAAAACATCTTAATGCAGCGGAATAACTAGTACTTACATCATATACACATGTCTGGTTATCTTTCATGGACATGGTAACATTATACTTACCATATTCAAGCATACTTAGCATCATGACATCAACTTTCCATAACTTATTCATAAGCATTTCAGGTAACATATTACCAGTATGCATGGCATCATGGTATCAACTTTCCATAACTTATTCATAAGCATTTCAGGTAATAAGTAGTTTAATCATAACTTCACGAATAGTAGGTTGTTTCTTAGGCATAACTACCATAAGCCGAGCATAAACCAAAACAAGCATAGTCAGATTCACAAAACATGCAATAAGTGAAATGAGAGAGTTTCTTGGCCACGTCACTACTACACACATCCATTCTTGCCCTCCTGCTGCTTCCTTATTGTCCCATTGCGTGATCTGCGGTATAAGGAAAATAAGACTATAAGCACACAGGCTTAGTAAGACTCTTTCCTACTCACAAAATTCATACGTCGTATAAGCGTGCACATAATGCTTCAATCCTACATATCATAGCATACTTTCTATCATGAACATCTACACCACTATGTCATCATCGTTTTAGCATAAACATAGATAAAATCATGGCATCATAATCTAGCATGAACATGAATAGAAATCATGGCATTATCATCTAGCATGAACATAGATAAAATCATGGCATTATCATCTAGCATGGGCATAAATAGAATCATGGATCATCTAGCATGAACATAAATAAAAATCATGGCATTATCATCTAGCATGGGCATAAATAAAATCATGGCATTATCATCTAGCATTAACATAAATAAAAATCATGGCATTATCATCTAGCATGGGCATAAATAAAATCATGGATCATCTAGCATGAACATAAATAAAAATCATAGCATCATACTTTAGCATGAACATAAATAAATCATGGCATCATAATTTAGCATGAGCATAAATAAAATCATGGCATCCTAATTTTAGCATAAATAAATAAAATCATGGCATCATACTTTAGCATAAACATAAATAAATCATGGCATCATAACTTAGCATGAGCATAAATAAAATCATTTGCATAAACATCCTTTGCATAAGCATACTTATCATAATCATAATGCATAACATGGATGGATGCATGGGCAAATGCATATATCATAAGGATGCTTAGTTTGAAATCATACTTTTAAATACTTAAACATAATCATAACATTCATTGGGGCACTGGCTTGTACCACATTCATACATCATATGCGCGCATCCCTAAGTAAATACGAGGTAGCTAATCTCAACCTACTAGGGTAAGGACAGCTTCATCGGTAGTCCCGAACTGTAAGGACAGCTTCATCGCTAGTCCCGAACCGTGGACAGCTTCATCGGTAGTCCAGAACCGTGGACCTTACTTAGGTCCGGTACAAGCCCATTCATAAAATAAAATACTTTCACATGCTTCTTCATTCATAAACATTCATAGCATATTCATTCATTCATCATGCTTAACATCATCGTTATGCCTTGAAGGCATGACCCTTATCTTCATTCATCATTTCATTCCATATCATCGTGATGCCTCGAAGGCATAAACTTTAACTTCATTCATCCTTTTCATTCTTAACCATGGCATACGTACATGTCATTCATAAAGCATGGCATACATACATATCATTCATAAAGCATGGCATACCTACATATCAATCATAAAACATGGCATACATACATATCATTCATAAGACATGGCATACATACTTATTATTCATAAATCATGGCACATGTCTAAACATTTATAAATCATCATCCCAAGTGACCTAACATATAATTCATGACACATAAGTTAGGGTTTCAATTGGCATAAAAGTTCTTCCAACATACTTAAACATCTACATACATCATAGTACCCTATAAACAAGCATCTTTGTGGTCTTAACCCAACCCAAACCCTAATTCTTGGGAGTTGGCCGAATGGTCCCATAGCATGAGGCTCCATCACTCACTCAATAGGAAGGGTTCCATGAGTAAAAGAACATCCATACATCACATACAAGACCTTAGAGAGCCATCAAACCCCATGATTGAAGTTAACCCTAAGCCATAGCCCTACCTTGGGACCTTGGCCGAAACCCTAATGGGTCACCATCACATGAATAAATTCATAAAATTACAAATTTACATCCTACACCTTACACATACTGTTAGTAATATGAGAGAAGTGTCCTAAGGCAATTGCCTTATGATTGTAATCATTTACTTTAATAAATGAATATTCACTATTTGAGTATACATGTTCATGTATTTGAATGAGATCTTAAACTCATTTACTGAATGTCCGCAATACAATTCACAGCATGAGAGAATTTGTGATGAATTCACAACTAGTGATTATCTCTACATGTGCAATTGTGAAGTATTGAAATTGTCCCTAGTCGATGAATTGATAAATACGGACACTATCAATTCTATTGAGACTAGCATGGGTTATTCTCTAATCAGCTGATTCTCACTGGCTGGTGACATTGGGATGTCCGGAGATAAACATGAATGCTAGTTAAGGGAACTAGTTCATTGGAGTGACTGGTTATAAAACTTCATATGGTAGTCTATATATTGATATGTCAATGATGTTCTTACTGCAGCTTAAGTGCGATGTTCCTTTGTCTTGCGGTGCTCAAGTCATCTTAGTCATGGAGACTTATACTTTGACTTCTTAAGCAAGCATCTCCAAGGAGGGGTGGACCCAGGATGATTGGGTATAAGTCGAAGTGCCCGTAGATGTTTGAACAACCTACAAAGGATTCACCACTCCTTGCGAGGAGATGTATACCCAAGGCCTATCGTCGGATTGTAACTCAAAGCCTCTAGCCAGAGCATGACATGTTCAGAGTATGAATCTCTTAAATACATGAGAGTAATTAGAATCCGTAGGACGAGAAAACGTTACTTGGGCTAGGTGTGACGTAGTCAGCCTAGTGGGGAATGACACACATAGACCATGTCTTGAACCAAGTGGGTATAAGATGGTGAAGGGAATGGGGCATGATTCATTATAGCTGCTGAAGGGTTTCAGAATAGTTTCTGAGGTCAACCGTTGATATTTCGATTAATTGGGGATCATGATGTACTACTAGGTGCCACTCATGATCGTTCTATAATTGGTTAATTATAGACGGCCAACATAAATCGAAAGCCTATTTAGTCAGCTGATTCTCTAATCAGCTGATCCTTAGGACACTTCTCTAAATTCTGTTGAGACTAGCATAAGTTATTCTCTAATCAGCTGATTCTTACTGGCTGGTGACATTGAGATGTCCGGAGATAAACATGAATGCTAGTTAAGGGAACTAGTTCATTGGAGTGACTAGCTGTAAAACTTCATATGGTAATCTACATATAGATATGTCAATAAAGTTCTTACTGTAGCTTAAGTGCAATGTTCCTTTGACTTGCGGTGTTCAAGTCATCTTGGTCATGAAGACTTATACTTTGACATCTTAAGCAAGCATCTCCAAGGAGGTATGGACCCAGGATGATTGGGTATAAGCCGAAGTGCCCGAAGATGTTTGAACAGCCTACAAAGGATTCACCACTCCTTGCGAGGAGATGTATACCCAAGGCCTATCGTCGGATTGTTACTCAAAGCCTCTGGCCAGAGCATCACATGTTCCGAGTATGAATCTCTCGGAAACATGAGAGTAATTAGAATCCGTTGGACGAGAAAGACATTACTTGGGCTAGGTGTGACGTAGTCAGCCTAGTGGGGACTGACACACATAGACCGTGTCCTGAACCAAGTGGGTATAAGATGATGAAGGGAATGGGGCACAACTCATTATAGCTGCTGAAGGGTTTCAGAATTATTTCTGAGGTCAACCGTTGATCTTTCGATTAATTGGGGGTCATGATGTACTACTAGGTGTCACTCATGATCGTTCTATAATTGGTTGATTATAGACAACCAACATAAATCGAAAGCCTATTTAGTCACACGCACTACGAGTAATCCGAGGGATTTAAAACGAGTTGAAAATTGGATTTTCCAATCAAGAGAAATAAGTCGAATCTGAATTTATCAGAGGCGCATCGGAAGCTTAAAATGGCTAAGTCTTTTGAAGGCTTATTGGACGAATTAAAAGAGTTTAATTCTTAATGGGTTTGGCTTGGTGTGGCCGGCCAAAGAGGGTGCCCACCCTCTTTGGTTTGGCCGGCCACAATAAAGGAGGGAAACCAATTTATTTGGTTTAAATTATAAAATAAATCAAGCGCGATTTGTTTTATAAAATTATGGATAAATAAATTTATATAAAAAAATTTATATAAAGAGATTTATTTTCATGGAAATTAAAATAAACCTTGGATTGGTTTATTTTTTAAAATCAATTATGAATTGATTTTTCCATGATAAGAAAAATTTATATAATAAATTTATTCTTTTTATGGAAATTAAAATGAACCATGGATTGGTTTATTTTATTTTATAAAATCAATTATGAATTGATTTTTCCATGATAAGAAAAATTTATATAATAAATTTATTCTTTTTATGGAAATTAAAATGAACCATGGATTTGTTTATTTTATTTTATAAAATCAATTATGAATTGATTTTTCCATGATAAGAAAAATTTATAATAAATTTTATTCCATAATAAAAGGGGAGACATGGTTGTTTTTATTATAAATAGAGTTATAATAAAAACTTGGTATAACGGAATAATTCATACAAAAATTTATAAAGATAAATTTCTTATGAAAAATTTCGTTAAGAGGAGACTTGGCGATTAAGAGGCTACTATATAAAGGTACCAAGGCAAGGCTTGGAAATCAATTCAAGTGATCAAGGATTCTTGCCTAGCCTCTCTTCCTCTCCTTCTCTCCCTCTCCCTCTCCAAGTGGGCGTAGGCCCTAGAAGTTCCTCCTAGGGTTGCCGTGAGCCAACTCCACCAAGAAGGCACCGAAGAAGAAGAAGAAGTGGGTCGCGACTCCTTCCTTCCTTCCTTTCCCCGGAATCTTGATTCCGTTACTTGGTGGTTAGTTTCCATCTCTCTCTCTTAATATTCTAGTTGTGCCTTTGGAGAATCTAGTAGTTCTTGTCGGCACGAAACTCGTGGCTTTGCGAAGTCATCCCAAAGAGAACTCGGCGTGGACGCGAATAGAGGCGAAGCTTCCAAGGGACGCTATGGTTGGATCTCGTCCCTTACTTCGAGTTACGCGAGGTATTGAGTAAATTAGTTTACTTTCTGCAAAATTTTAATTTATGATCATGTCCACACATCATAAGGTTGCATGCTAGATACGTGGTTAAAATAATTTGAGAAATTATTTATGCTAATTCTTCCGCTGCACGTAATTATTTTTTTAAATTACGAACCCGTATCCATGTCAACATGCACCCGGTCCCAACAGTGGTATCAGAGACGGTTAGTGTTCGACATAATCATATAATTGTTTTGCGGAAAACTTTGTCATGATCTCAATTTTGGAAAATTTTCCAATTATAGAAACTTTCCAATTATGATAAATTTTAGATTTAGGAATTTCAAAGTTTGGATATCCTCATGAAATTGCGCAAACTTTTGAAATATCCTAGTTTCTGAAATTTTATGATAATTGTGAAAACTTCCCATCTTTGGAAACTTTCCAATTTTGGAAATTTCCTATTTTTGAAAATTTTCAATTTTGGAAATATGTAAGTTTTCTTTGTACCAGAAACTTACAATTATTCTGAAAACCAATTATGAAATCTCGCAATTTTGGGCACTTTCTTTCAAGAAAGTCTAGACAAATTTATGGATCATTAATTGACAATTAAATTCTAATTAGTTTTAAATTATTAACAAAATTCTTTATTTTGGATTGAGCCTCGGGGAGCCGTCCAATTTAAAGTTAGTTGTTGTAATTTAATTTCCCATTTTGAATAAAATTGTCATGTTTAATTTGGTTACGCCTCGGGGAGCGGACCAAATTGAATTTACGACAAATTTCTTTTCTTTGGGTATCTGAGCCTCGGGGAGCCACCCTTAGAAAATAATTTGTTGTAATTAATTAATCCATGAATAAAATATGTAATCAAATCTTGGAAATTTGATTTAAGAGGTGATGCTCTTACATATTGTTGTCTCCAAAATTAATTAGGAAAATGGTTTCCTATAGAGTTTTCTTAAATGAGATTTTCATGAAAATAATATGTGGTTGAATTAAGGGAATCTGTCTCTTAATTTAATAAGATTTGATTTAGAGAAATCAAAGTCTTAAACTTATTATTTCCGAAATTGATTATGACAATTTAGGAAATTGTTTCCCAAAACAATTCCTTGAATAAAGTATGAAATTAGAATTAGAAAATCCGGTTCCTAATTCAATTAATGAGACTTGATAAATTAAGTCACATACATATTTTATTAAGGAAATCGTTAGTCATGACATAATTATATGTCATGAATGTGCTTAGAAAAGAAAGGATGAGACCCAAAACCCCTTACAAAATATTAAGGCTAACACCTTCCATTAATATGGTTAGAACCGGAGTTTTGTTTCTCGTTTGGGTTGATGGACACATCCATGCCCGGCTTGAACCTCAACATGTTCAAACCATGGAATTAGTTTATGAATAATATAGTTGGAGTCAGAGGTCAATCCTTAGTTTTGGTTGTTGGACACATCCAAGCCTGACTAAACGGTTGAATAAGCTCCAACCATATTAAAACTATTTCTTGATTAATGGGTCAGCCTTAAACTTGGAGCATCGATTTGTTGTGCCACAGCCAAGGTCGATGTAAAGAGAGGTGCAGTTGGGTGCTATGTATAATGATGCATACTTGTTAATGAGTTAACAACCCAATGATTTATGCAAACATTCAATTAGTTGATAGCATAAAGTGATAGTTACATATATGTGATATGTAATCGGTATAATTACCTACCTTCATAGCTAAGAATAACTTGATGGCCACAGCCATAGTTGTTCTTATCTATGGTTGGATATCAACCTATTTGGAGATGTTCCTACGATCTCCCGAATTGATAAAAAGGGTTATTCAATTCGAAAAATAAATAGGATTTAATTAATGTATGTTGATGCATTCTTCATCATTCTTCTCACATAAGCTCAATTTGTATTTCTAGGATAATCACTCGATCATGTCTTCTCTGAATTTGCGTTCCATTTTGGACACCAATAAACTGACTGGGCCAAACTTCATGGACTGGCTTCGAAACCTGAGGATAGTCCTCAAGGCAGAGAAGCTTGCTTATGTCCTTGAAGATCAACTTCCCAACCGTCCTCCTGAAAATGCAACTCCAGACCAGTTTCCTGAGTTGCTCAACCTGCTGAAGACTGTAGAGCCTTTTGTGAAGCAGGATCAAAAGACGGTACTGTTAGTTGGTTCCTCGAAGAAAGGTTCTAAGAGGAAGGCCAAAGAACAGAATAAGGGAAAGAAGAAAAAGGCCAAAAAGACTGAAAATACCCTAAAAGGCACTTGCCATCACTGTGGCAAGGAGGGTCACTGGCGAAGAAACTGCAAGATTTATCTTGAGTCCTTGAAAGAGAAGGCATCCGATGCCCCATCCTCTTCATGTATCTTCGTTATTGAATGTCACTCTATTTCCTCAAACACCTGGGTACTTGATACTGGGTGTAGCTCGCATATATGTAATGACATACAGGGGCTAAGGAATAGAAGAAGACTCGTCAAGGGAGAAGCGAATTTGCGAGTTGGAAATGGAGCAAAGATTGCTGCTGTTGCCATCGGAACATATTTGCTAAAGCTCCCTACTGGACGTATCTTAGAATTGGATAATTGTTATTTCGTTCCTTCCTTAATAAAGAACATTGTATCTATTTCATGTTTGAATGAAAAGGGTTATCATTTAACTTTTAGTAACAATTGTTGTTACATAACTTTAAATGACGTTCTTTATGGGAATGGAACTTTGTGCAATGGTATCTACACGTTAGATTTATCCGGTGACATTTTCAATATCGAAGTTAGCAACAAACGTGCTCGAATAGACAATCGAATAGACACCTACACGTGGCATTGTCGTCTTGGCCATGTAAGTAAGAAACGCATGACCAAATTACACCGATGTGGAATTTTGGAATCATTTGAACCCGGTTCATTTGATACATGCGAATCATGCTTAAAAGGCAAGATGGCCAAATTATCCTTTTCTGGAAAAGGTAATCCAGTGGGAGAATTACTTGGTCTAATACATACTGATGTATGTGGACCAATGTCAACTCTTGCACAAGGAGGCAATAGCTACTTCATCACCTTTATCGTGATCACTCATGATTCGGGTACGTGTTCTTGATGAAACACAAATCTGAACCTTTTGAGAAATTCAAAGAGTTCAGAAATGAAGTAGAGAAACAGCTTGGCAAAAGTATTAAGATACTTCGATCCGATCGGGGTGGTGAATACTTAAGTCAAGAGTTTCAAGATTATCTTAGGGACAATGGGATATTGTCCCAATGGACTCCGCCGTATACACCACAGCATAATGGTGTATCTGAGAGGCGCAACCGAACCTTGATGGACATGGTTAGGTCGATGATAAATCATGCAACTCTTCCAAAATCCTTTTGGGGCTATGCACTTAAGACAGCTGTTTACTTGCTAAACAGAGTCCCGACCAAGGTAGTCTCTACTACTCCATATGAGACATGGAATAGTAAGAAACCTCACTTAACTCACCTTAAGATATAGGGTTGTCCTTCTTATGTGAAGCGGACTATATCAGACAAATTGGATGCTAAGTCTGATAAATGTCTATTTGTTGGATACCCTAAGGAAACGAAGGGTTACCAATTCTATCATCCCTTGGAACAAAAGGTGTTTGTTTCAAGGCATGCTGTATTTCTGGAAAAAGAATTTCTTTTACAAGAAAATAGTGGGAGTGGCATTGAACTTGATGAAGTTCAAGAAACTCCAATAGACATTACAGAGACACCTAGTCTAGACCCACAACCAATAACTCATAATGATGAGCTATCAGTTGAACCAAAAGCAACACCACCTCTTCATAGGTCCGATAGGACACGCAATATTCCAGAGAGATACGGATTTCACATAAGTGAATCGAACGACGTGTTACTCATAAGCGATGACAAACCTATCAGTTATGAAGATGATCTGAAAAGTTCAGAAAGGGACAAATGACTTGAAGCCATGAAGACGGAAATGGATTCCATGTATGAAAATCAAGTATGGGACTTGGTTAACCCACCTGAAGGGATTAAGCCCATAGGGTGCAAGTGGATTTTCAAGAAGAAAATCGACATGGAAGGTAATGTTGTTACCTTTAAGGCTAAACTAGTGGCAAAAGGATATCGTCAGAAACAAGGAATTGATTATGACGAAACCTATTCGCCAGTAGCTATGCTTAAATCCATTCGGATGCTCCTAGCCATAGCAGCTCATTATGATTATGATATATGACAAATGGATGTGAAAACAGCTTTCCTTAATGGAAACCTGCTTGAGGATGTATACATGATACAACCTGAAGGTTTCACATCGGTTGATAAAACCAAAGTATGTAAGCTTCGACGATCCATATATGGACTGAAGCAAGCATCTAGGAGCTGGAACATCCGTTTTGATGTGACAATCAAAGAGTTTGATTTCTCACAAAATCCTGACGAACCTTGTGTGTACAAGAAGGTTAGTGGGAGTGCAGTCGTATTCCTAGTATTATATGTCGATGACATATTACTTATAGGAAATGATATATCAGTATTACAGACAGTTAAAATTTGGTTGTCCAAAACTTTCTCCATGAAAGACCTGGGAGAAGCAACCTATATCCTTGGGATTAGAATCTATAGAGATAGATCAAAACGGTTGCTTGGTCTTTCGTAGTCTACATATATAGACCGAGTGCTAAAAAGGTTTAGCATGTCGGAATCCAAGAAAGGTTACCTTCCCATCAGGCATGGGATCAACCTTTCGAAGTCTATGTGTCCGCGCACAGAAGACGAGAGGATTTGCATGAATAAGATTCCTTATGCATCCACGATAGGATCTATCATGTATGCTATGTTATGTACTAGGCATCTGTATACCCACGTATTACCTGTCTGGAATGAATGAGATTTGCAGTCATGTATGTTATGTTATGTTATGTACTATCATGTATGCTAGTACATAACATAGCATACATGATAGATCCTATCGCGGATGCATAAGGAATCTTATTCATGCAAATCCTCTCGTCTTCTGTCCGCGGACACATAGACTTTGAAAGGTTGATCCCATGCCTGATGGGAAGGTAACCTTTCTTGGATTCTGACATGCTAAACCTTTCTAGCACTCGGTCTATATATGTAGACTGTGAAAGACCAAGCAACCGTTTTGATCTATCTCTATAGATTCTAATCCCAAGGATATAAGTTGCTTCTCCCAGGTCTTTCATGGAGAAAGTTTTGGACAACCAAATTTTAACTGACTGTAAGACTGATATATCGTTTCCTATAAGTAATATGTCATCGACATATAACACTAGGAATACGACTGCACTCCCACTAACCTTCTTGTACACACAAGGTTCGTCAGGATTTAGTGAAAAATCAAACTCTTTGATTGTCTCATCAAAATGGATGTTCCAGCTCTTGGATTCTTGCTTTAGTCCATATATGGATCGTCGAAGCTTGCATACATTGGTTTTATTAACCGATGTGAAACCTTCAGGTTGTATCATGTATACATCCTCAAGCAGGTTTCCATTAAGGAAAGCTGTTTTCACTTCCATTTGTCGTATCTCATAATCATAATGAGCTGCAATGGCCAGGAGCATCCGAATGGATTTAAGCATAGCTACTAGCGAATAGGTTTCGTCATAATCAATTCCTTGTTTCTGACGATATCCTTTTGCCACTAATCTAGCCTTAAAGGTAACAACATTACCTTCCATGTCGGTTTTCTTCTTGAAAACCCACTTGCACCCTATGGGCTTAATCCCTTCAGGTGGGTTAACCAAGTCCCATACTTGATTTTTGTACATGGAATCCATTTCCGACTTCATGGCTTCATGCCATTTATCCCTTTCTGAATTTTTTAGAACATCTTCATAACTGATAAGTTCGTCATCGTTAATGAGTAACACGTCGTTCGATTCACTTATGAGAAATCCGTATCTCTCTGGATATTGCGTGTCCTATCAGACCTACGAAGAAGTGGTGTTGTTTTAGGTTCAACAGATAGCTCATCATTATGAGTTATTGGTTGTGGGTCTAGACTAGGTGTCTCTGTAATGTCTATTGGAGTTTCTTGAACTTCTTCAAGTTCAATGCTACTCCCACTGTTTTCTTATAAAAGAAATTCTTTTTCTAGAAATACAGCATTCCATGAAACAAACGCCTTTTGTTCCAAGGGATGATAGAATAGGTAACCCTTCGTTTGCTTAGGGTATCCAATAAATAGACATTTATCAGACATAGCATCCAATTTATCTGATACAGTCCGCTTTACATAAGAAGGACAACCCCATATATTTAGTTGAGATAAATGAGGTTTCTTACTATTCCACGTCTCATATGGAGTAGTAGAGACTACCTTGATCGGGACTCTGTTTAGTAAGTAAACAGCTGTCTTAAGCGCATTGCCCCAAAAGGATTTTAGAAGAGTTGCATGATTCATCATAGATCTAACCATGTCCATCAAGGTTCGGTTACGCCTCTCAGATACACCATTATGCTGTGGTGTATATGGCGGAGTCCATTGAGACAATATCCCATTGTCCCTAAGATAGTCTTGAAACTCTTGACTTAAGTATTCACCACCCCGATCGGATCGAAGTATCTTAATACTTTTGCCAAGCTGTTTCTCTACTTCACTTCTGAACTCTTTGAATTTCTCAAAAGCTTCAGATTTATGTTTCATTAAGAACACATACCCGAATCGTGAGTGATCATCGATAAAGGTAATGAAGTAGCTACAGGCTCCTTGTGCAAGAGTTGACATTGGTCCACATACATCAGTATGTATTACACCAAGCAATTCTCCCACTGGTTTACCTTTTTCTGAAAAGGGTAATTTGGTCATCTTACCTTTTAAGCATGATTCGCATGTATCAAATGAACCAGGTTTAAATGATTCCAGAATTCCACATCGGTGTAATTTGGTCATGCGTTTCTTGCTTACATGGCCAAGACGACAATGCCACGTATAGGAGTCTATTTGATTATCTATTCGAGCACGTTTGTTGCTAACTTCGATATTGAAAACGTCATCGGATAAATCTGACGTGTAGATACCATTGCATAAAGTTCCGGTCCCATAAAGAACACCATTTAAAGTTATGTAACAGCAATTGTTACTAAAAGTTAAATGATAACCCTTTTCATTCAAGCATGAAATAGATACAATGTTCTTTATTAACGAAGGAACAAAATAACAATTATCTAATTCTAAGACAAGTCCAGTAGGGAGCTTTAGCAAATATGTTCCGATGGCAATAGCAGCAATCTTTGCTC
>JAGFNQ010001512.1:368937-397563 GCA_024364735.1 Boesenbergia rotunda
TGCAGTCGTATTCCTAGTATTATATGTCGATGACATATTACTTATAGGAAACGATATATCAGTTTTACAGACAGTTAAAATTTGGTTGTCCAAAACTTTCTCCATGAAAGACCTGGGAGAAGCAACCTATATCCTTGGGATTAGAATCTATAGAGATAGATCAAAACGGTTGCTTGGTCTTTCGCAGTCTACATATATAGACCGAGTGCTAAAAAGGTTTAGCATGTTGGAATCCAAGAAAGGTTACCTTCCCATCAGGCATGGGATCAACCTTTCGAAGTCTATGTGTCCGCGCACAGAAGACGAGAGGATTTGCATGAATAAGATACCTTATGCATCCGCGATAGGATCTATCATGTATGCTATGTTATGTACTAGGCCCGATGTATCATATGCTCTGAGTGTCACAAGCAGATACCAGTCTGATCCAGGAATGGATCATTAGGCGGCTGTCAAGACAATCCTTAAGTACTTAAGAAGAACTAAGGATGTGTTCCTAATATATGGAGAAGGAGATATGGTAATACGTGGGTATACAGATGCCAGTTTCCAGACAGATAAGGATGACTCCAAATCGCAGTCTGGATACGTATTTACTTTGAATGGAGGCGCAGTAAGTTGGAAAAGTTCCAAACAAGACACCGTAGCGGATTCTACCACGGAAGCGGAATATATCGCAGCTTCGGAAGCAGCAAAGGAAGCAGTTTGGATCAAGAAGTTTGTCTCAGAACTTGGTGTGGTTCCAACCATTGATGAAGCAGTGCCGGTTTACTGCGACAACAATGGAGCTATTGCACAAGCGAAGGAACCAAGGTCTCATCAGCGATCCAAACACGTGCTTCGACGCTATCATCTGATCAGAGAGATTATAAGTAGGAATGACATACAAATTGAGAGAGTTCCCACTGAAAGGAATATAGCGGATCCTTTAACTAAGGCCTTGCCTCAAAGCAAGTTTGAGGGACATGTTAGAGCCTATGGTATTGGATACCGTAGCGATTGGCATTAGGCCAAGTGGGAGTTTGTTAGTGATATGAGACAAGTGTCCTAAGGCAATCTCCTTATGATGTAAACATTTATATTAATAAATGATAATTCACTATTTGAGTATACATGTTTTGTGTATTTGATTGGGATCTTAAACTCATCTACTGAATGTCCGCAATACAACTCACAGCATAAGAGAATTTGTGATGGGATCACAACTAGTGATTATCTCTAAATGTGCAATTGTGAAGTATTTAAATTATCCCTAGTCGATGAATTGATAAAAATGGACACTATCAATTCTGTTGAGACTAGCATGCGTTATTCTCTAATCAGCTGATTCTCACTGGCTGGTGACATTGGGATGTCCGGAGATAAACATGGATGCTAGTTAAGGGAACTAGTTCATTGGAGTGACTAGCTGTAAGACTTCATATGAGAATCTACATGTAGATATGTCAATGAAGTTCTTACTACAGCTTAAGTACGATGTTCCTTTGACTTGCGGTGTTCAAGTCATCTTGGTCATGGAGACTTATACTTTAACATCTTAAGCAAGCATCTCCAAGGAGGTGTGGACCCAGGATGATTGGGTATAAGCCGAAGTGCCCGAAGATGTTTGAACAACCTACAAAGGATTCACCACTCCTTGCGAGGAGATGTATACCCAGGCCTATCGTCGGAATGTTACTCAAACCTCTGGCCAGAGTAGATCATGTTTAGAGTGCGAGTCTCTTAAATACATGAGAGTAATTAGAAATCCAAAAGACGAGAAAGACACTACTTGGGCTAGATGTGACGTAGTCAGCCTAGTGGGGACTGACACAAATAGACCGTGTCCTGAACCAAGTGGGTATAAGATGGTGAAGGGAATGGGGCACAATTCATTAGAGCTGCTGAAGGGTTTCAGAATAATTTCTTCTGAGGTCAAACCGTTGATCTTTCGATTAATTGGGGATCATGAAGTACTACTAGGTGCCACTCATGATCGTTCTATAATTGGTTGATTATAGACGACCAACATAAATCGAAAGTCTATTTAGTCACACGCACTACGAGTAATCCGAGGGATTTAAAATGAGTTGAAAATTGGATTTTCTGATCAAGAGAAATAAGTCGAATCTGAATTCGTCAGAGGCGCAATGGAAGCTAAAAATGGTTAAGTCTTTTGAAGGCTTATTGGGCGAATTAAATGAGTTTAATTCGCGATCGGTTCGGGTTGGTTTTGTCGGCCAAAGAGGGTGCCAAACCTCTTTGTTGTGGCCAGCCATTAAAGGGGAAGAAAACCAATTTAATTGGTTTATTTAATAAAATAAATCTAGCACGATTTGTTTTATAAATTATGGATAAATAAATTGATATATAAAGAAATTTATATAAAGAAATTTATAAAGAAATTTGTAGTAAATTTATTCTTTTATGGAAATTAAAATAAACCATGAATTGGTTTAATTTTAATTTATAAAATCAATTATGAATTGATTTATCTATGATAAGAAAATTTTATACAAATTTTATTCCATAATTAAAAGAGAGAAAGTATTTGTTTTATTATAAAGTTAGTTATAATAAAACTTGGCTTAAACGGAATAATTAATAAGAGAATTTATAGGATAAATTTCTTATGTAAAATTCCGTTAAAGAGGAGACTTGGCAAGGGAGATGATACTATATAAAGGAACCAAAGGCAAGCCCTTAATTCCAATAAATTGAATTGAATTGATATAGTGCTAATCTCTCCTTCTCTCTCTTTATTCTCTTCCTCTCTTCTCTCTTCCCCATTAGGGTCGGCGCCCCTTGAGAGGATTAGGGCCGGCGCCCCTTCCTACCACCTAGGGCCGGCGCACCTAGCACACCCTAGGGTGGTTGCCGTGAGCTATCAAGAAGAAGGAGAAGCCAAACAAGAAGAAGAAGAAGCGGATCGCAACTCCTCTCTTCCCGGAATTTGGATTCCGTTTCTTGTTGGTTAGTTTCCTATCTTTTCTCTTGTTCTTCTAGTTGTGCCTTTAGAGAATCTAGTAGTTCTCGTCGGCACAAAACTCGTGACGTTGCGAAGTCATCCCGAAGAGAACTCGGCGTGGACGCAAATAGAGGCGGAGCTTCCAAGGGACGCTACGGTTGGATCTCGTCCCTTACTTCGAGTTACGAAAGGTACTTAGTAAATTAGTTTACTTTTCCGCAAAGTTTTAATTTATGAATATGTCAACACATCATAAGGTTACATGCTAGATACGTGGTTAAAATAATTTATGAAATTATTTTATGCTAATTCTTCCGCTGCACGTAAAAATTTAAAATTTTACGAACCCGTATCCTTGTCAACATGCACCTGGTCCCAACAGTGTCGTCGATGAGATCCGTCTTGAACCCCATTTCCTTCTTTTCACCCCCTTCGTACCAACAAATTGGAGACCTACATCTCCTCCCATACAACGCTTCGTAAGGTGTCATTGCGATAGTAGCTTGGTAGCTATTGTTGTATGCGAATTCCGCCAAACATAGATATCGGCACCAACATCCTTTGAAGTCCAGAGCACAAGCTCTCAACATATCCTCCAATACCTGATTCACCCGTTCCGTTTGCCCGTCAGTCTGAGGGTGAAAAGCGGTACTGAATCGTAGTTTAGTGCCAAGAGACTTCTGAACACACTCCCAAAAATGTGAGGTGAACCGACCATCCCTATCTGAGATAATAGTTTTGGGCACTCCATGAAGTCTAACTATTTCCTTAGCATATAATTGGGCCAATTGCTCAATCGAATAAGTCATCTTGATTGCTAGGAAGTGAGCTGATTTCGTCAACCTGTCCACTATTACCCATATCGCATCGTATCCATTTGTAGTCCTGGGAAGTCCTGTGATGAAATCCATAGAAATATCTTCCCATTTCCATTCTGGGATTGGAAGTGGCTGCAGAACCCCGCCGGGTCGCTGGTGTTCCGCTATCACTCGTTGATAGGTCAGGCAAGTATTCACATGCTGTGCCACATCCCTCTTCATACCGGACCACCAGAACTTCTCCTTCAGGTTTTGATACATTTTGTTGGACCCTGGATGCATCGAATAAGGGGTTTCGTGAGCTTCTACCAATATCGCTCTTCGCAGCTCCGGATCCTTAGGGATACATAGACGATCCCTAAGATATAGTACTCCCCCGTCGGCGATACGAAAACCATCGCCCTTCCATTCCAGGGTCTCCCGTTTGATTCTCTGCAGGTTCGGATCACCATTTTGTTTTTCGAATATGTCCTCAAATAACATCGGTGCCAGTATCATAGTGGAAAGCCGTCCGGAGATGATTTCAACTCCAAAATTGACTACTTCCCTTGCGAGCGACTGAGGTAGTATAGATATGGACATCAAGGCGGCACTCGACTTCCGGCTGAGTGCATCGGCCACTTTGTTTGCCTTCCCTGGATGGTAGAAGATCTCGCAGTCGTAGTCCTTCACCAACTCCAGCCATCGGCGTTGTCGCATATTCAAGTCTTTCTGAGTGAAGAAGTATCGCAGACTCTGGTGGTCTGTATAAATCCTACACTGTGCTCCATACAGATAATGCCTCCATACCTTAAGAGCCAAGACCACCGCAGCCAATTCCAGATCGTGAGTGGGGTAGGTCTGTTCATGTTCCTTGAGTTGCCTAGAAGCATACGCAATAACCTTACCACCCTGCATAAGTACAGCTCCAAGTCCTAGTTTGGAGGCGTCACTGTACATATCGAAATTCTGATTACTTTCCGGAAGAGTAAGAATTGGAGCACTGGTAAGTCTCCTTTTTAATTCCAAGAAACTCCTTTCGCAGTTCTCCGTCCACTCGTACCTTTTTTCCTTCCGGGTGAGAGCCGTTAGAGGAGCTGCAATTCTCGCAAAGTCCTCTACAAATTTCCGGTAATAGCCTGCCAGCCCAAGGAAGCTTCTGATTTCATTAGCGTTCTTTGGCCAGCTCCAGTTATTCACATCTTCAACCTTTGTTGGGTCCACCATAACCCCATCTTTGGAAATTATGTGGCCCAAAAAACTCACCTGGTTGAGCCAGAACTCACATTTGGAGAATTTCGCATACAGTTGCTTTTCCCGAAGAATCTATAATACTATCCTCAGGTGTTCGGCATGCTCTTCCTGGGTCCTCGAATAAATAAGGATATCGTCGATGAAGACGATTACAAATTTGTCGAGATAAGACGAGAATACCTGATTCATAAGATCCATAAACATAGCAAGAGCATTTGTCACGCCGAAGGGCATAACCACAAATTCAAAATGCCCGTACCTTGTTCGGAAGGCCGTCTTCGGAATATCCTCCTGTTTTACTCTAACTTGATGATAACCAGACCTTAGATCAATTTTTGAGAAAATGGTGGCTCCTTTCAATTGATCAAACAGGTCATCTATCCTCGGGAGGGGATACCTATTTTTGATCGTCACGTTGTTCAAGGCTCGGTAATCTATGCACATTCGCATAGATCCGTCTTTCTTCTTCACAAATAGTACTGGAGCTCCCCATGGGGAATGACTAGGGCGAATAAATCCCTTATCCAGTAACTCCTGTAGCTGTTCTTGAAGCTCCTTTAGTTCAACCGGCGCCATACGATAAGGTGCCTTGGAGATCGGGTTAGTACCAGGAACCAACTCGATCTCGAATTCCACCTCTCTATCAGGAGCTAATCCTGGTAATTCATCTGGAAATACCTCTGGGTAATCACGTACCACTCTGACATTCTCCAGCTTCTGGTTCTTCATCTGACTGGCATCAACCACATATGCTAGAAATCTAGTACATCCCTTGTCTAACATCTTCTGAGCTTGGAGAGTTGATAACCATTTCCTGGTTCTTTTCCTTGGCTCTCCAACGAATTCAAACATAGAACCTGCCTCAGGTCGAAAGACCACCCTTCGCTTACGGCACTCAATAGAAGCACCGTACTTACCCAGAAAATCCATTCCCATTATAACATCGTAATCTTGCATGTCGAGTACTATCAGATCGCAGTAGAGTTCTCTTTCTGCGATTCCGACCGGCACCGCACGCAACACATGAGTGGATGTCATTACTTCTCCCGAAGGTAGGGTTGTTAAGAACTTGCAATCTAACACTTGCAGAAGCATATCTATCTTCTTGGTATATAGCACAGAAATAAACGAGTGGGTTGCCCCAGTATCAAATAATGCAGTAGCGTACTGACTGAAAATGAGTATCTGACCTGTGACCACCGTAGAAGCTTCCGCAGCATCCCCCTTGGTAATAGAGAAAACCCTGGCATTTGTCACTGTTGGGGAGGCCTCCAGCATCGGGGTACCTTCCAGCTCAGCTGGCATATAGTGTAATTTCGCTGGTGCACCCTGGTACTGAGCCAGTGGTTGGGGAGAGGCCTGGTTCTTCGTAGGGCAGTAAGCCGCCATATGCCCTTCCACATCACAGATAAAACACCAGTTCGTACCCTTGTGGCATTCCCCGGAGTGGTTTTTTCCGCATGTTGCGCATGGAGAAGGCTTGGTCTGTTTATTTGCTGGGCCCCCTTGAGAGTTGTTCCATGGCTTTCGTTTACCACTTTGATCTCCCTTCCAATTAGCGTGGGTGCTCTGGGACTTTTGACCTCCTACGCGATCATTAACGGAAAGAACATTAAGAGTAATGAGAGAAAGAATCGAGCATCTTGGAGTGAACTTGATTCTTACTTTCATTCATCGCCTTCCTTTGCTGATTGATACTATTCAGATAGTGCTCAGTGAGTAGGGCACTACTAAACAGTTCCTCGGCGTTCTTCAGCATAAGTCGGACCCTCTCTTTCTCCGTGCGGACCAACTCAGGGCATAGACGAGCCAGTCGATTAAATTTCTTCATGGCTTCATTGACTGAGAGGTTGCCCTGCCGGAATTCCGTGAACTCGTCGTAGTGTTTGTTTGTGACCCGCATATTGAAGAATTCTTCAAAGAATTCCGATTCGAAATCTGACCATGCCATCTGGTTCACCTGTCTCTTGGTCTTGACCCTTTCCCACCAAATCCTGGCATCCCCAGAAAGGCAGAATGATGCACACTTGACCTTGTCATGCTCAGGCCAGTCCAGCAACTCCAGTGTACTTTCCACCGTCTTGAACCACGCCTGGGCATCCCATGGTTCGCCAACACCCGAGAAATTTTCCGATTTCAGCCTCAACCACTGGATCAGATAAGCCTCCTGTCGTGCCATAGTGGTCGAGCCTGTCAGGGGAGTTTGCGTAACCGTAGGCGCCATGGGTATAGCAGTCTGATTCGCTGGTGGGGTAGTAGAATTTTCTTGTTGGTTCATTAGAGTATTAATGGTTTGCTGCTGCTCCGTGACTTGACGCTGAAGTTGGGTCACTAATTGCGCTAGATCGGGCAGGTGAGTAGTCTCATTAAGTCGGTTACTCTGTCTTCTAACCATGCTTTCCTTCATAGAGGATAAGTATGGTTAATGTGTGTTATTGTAATCCCTACCCCATATTGAATTCTAAATTATTTTGATAAAAAAAACTAAATAAATTATCATCCATACTTGCATATTCCAGAACATAAGATATACACAAAAGTACTTACTTGGAAGCGGCAGGAAGAAGGCTTGATGTGTGTGTAGTGAGATGGCAACTGCTCTGATACCAACCTGTAACGCCCGCTTTTTTTTTTCTTTCATAAAGCAGCGTTACGCTAAACATACATGTGCATATAAAACATCTTAATGCAGCGGGATAACTAGTACTTACATCATATACACATGTCTGGGTTATCTTTCATGGATATGGTGACATTATACTTAACATATTACCAGCATACCTAGCATCATGATATCAACTTTCCATAACTTATTCATAAGCATTTCAGCTAACATATTACCAGTATGCATGGCATCATGATATCAACTTTTCATAACTTATTCATAAGTATTTCAGGTAATAAGTAGTTTAATCATAACTTCATGAATAGTAGATTGTTTCTTAGGCATAACTACCATAAGCCGAGCATAAACCAAAACAAGCATAGTCAAATTCACAAAACATGCAATAAGTGAAATGAGAGAGTTTCTTGGCCATGTCACTACTACACACACCCATTCTTGCCCTCCTGCTGCTTCCTTATTGTCCCATTGCGTGATCTGCGGTATAAGGAAAATAAGACTATAAGCACACAGGCTTAGTAAGACTCTTTCCTACTCACAAAATCCATACGTCGTATCAACATGCATATAATGCTTCAATTCTACATATCATAGCATACTTTCTATCATGGACATCTACACCACTATGCCATCATCGTTTTAGCATAAACATAGATAAAATCATGGCATCATAATTTAGCATGCACATAAATAAAATCATGGCATCATAATCTAGTATGAACATAAATAAAATCATGGCATTGTCATCTAGCATGAACATAAATAAAATCATGGCATGAACATAAATAAAATCATGGCATTATCATCTAGCATGAACATAAATAAAATCATGGCATTATCATCTAGCATGAACATAAATAAAATCATGGCATTATCATCTAGCATGAACATAAATAAAATCATTTGCATAAACATACTTTGGATAAGCATACTTATCATAACCATAATGCATAACATGGATGGATGCATGAGCAAATGCATATACCATAGGGATGCTTAGTTTGAAATCATATTTTTAAATACTTAACATAATCATAACATTCATTGGGGCCCTGGCTTGTACCACATTCATACATCATATGCGCGCATCCCCAAGTAAATACGAGGTAGCTAATCTCGACCTACTAGGGTAAGGACAGCTTCATCGGTAGTCCCGAACCGTAAGGACAGCTTCATCGGTAGTCCCGAACCGTGGACAGCTTCATCGGTAGTCCAGAACCGTGGACCTTACTTAGGTCCGGTACAAGCCCATTCATAAAATAAAATACTTTCACATGCTTCTTCATTCATAAACATTCATAGCATATTCATTCATTCCTCGTGCTTAACATCATCGTTATGCCTTGAAGGCATGAACCTTATCTTCATTCATCATTTTCATTCCATATCATCGTTATGCCTCGAAGGCATAAACTTTAACTTCATTCATCATTTTCATTCTTAAACATGGTATACGTACATGTCATTCATAAAGCATGGCATACATGCAAACTATTCATAAAGCATGACATACATACATATCATTCATAAAGCATGGCATACCTACATATCAATCATAAAACATGACATACATACATATCGTTCATAAGACATGGCATACACACTTATTATTCATAAATCATGGCACATGTCTAAACATTTATAAATCATCATCACAAGTGACCTAACATATAATTCATGACACATAAGTTAGGGTTTCAATTGGCATAAAAATTCTTCCACCATACTTAAACATCTACATACCTCATAGTACCCTATAAACAAGCATCATTGTGGCCTTAACCCAACCCAAACCCTAATTCTTGGGAGTTGGCCGAATGGTTCCATAGCATGAGGCTCCATCACTCACTCAATAGGAAGGGTTCCATGAGTAAAAGAACATCCATACATCACATACAAGACCTTAGGGAGCCATCAAACCCCATGATTGGAGTTAACCCTAAGCCCTAGCCCTACCTTGGGACCTTGGCCGAAACCCTAATGGGTCACCATCACATGAATAAATTCATAAAATTACAAATTTACATCCTACACCTTACACATACTTCCATAGGAAAACATTTGCACCCTTGTTTGGAGTTAACCTTAAGCCCTAGCCCTACCTTGGGACCTTGGCCGAAACACTAATGGGTCACCATCACATGAATAAATTCATAAAGTTACAAATTTACATCCTATATCTTACATATACTTCCATAGGAAAACATTTGAACCCTTGCTTGGAGTTAACCCTAACCCTTGCTTGGAGTTAACCCTAACCCCTTGCCCTAATTCCCATCTTGGCCGAAAGTTTCTAGGGCCTTAAATCAAGTAAAAACTTTCACATAACCCCTATTAACATCTCTTACCACATAAGAAAACATAAGGAACAATATTAAAGAGTTAGATCCAAACCAAACCATAGAAACCTATGGTGGCCGAAACCCTTGGTAGCCCTAACTTTGGTGTTTCTTCATATATGGTTCAAACAATTTCTTGTATCATGAAAATAACTCAAAAACCATTATACCACAAGTGAGGGAGTCTTACCTTGGGTTATCTTGGTTTTTAGACCTTAAAAAGGGAAGATGATGAAGACCTTGTTGTCCCTTGATCACCCTTAGCCCTTGTAGCCTTGTAGATGACCCTTAGCTCTTGAAGATTAAGCCCTCTTGTGAAGTTTTCCAAAGGAAAACTCTCCTTGAAGTTTTCGTCTAGAGTGAGGGAGAAGGAAGAAGAATGGTGGAATTGATGAAGGGAAGAAAGAAACTCCCAAACCCCCTCTTTATAACTCATTAAGGACGGCAAGTGAAGAGTCATGGTTGATGACTCTTCATTTTTCCTAAGCCTTAACCATAATCCACTTCATTTCCTTATAGCACTCCCTTGCTAGGTGAATTGGTTAGAGCATGCATGGTTGTACAAGAGGTCCAAGGTTCAATCCTTGGTGCATGCAGTAATTTTTGTATTTTATTTTTATTTTATTTTCTATTATTTCGAAAATCCCTTAAAAATTCCCCCATAATTATGTTAATATTTCTCATTAAAACCTCTTTATATTTATCTTAATTTTTACCTAAAATTCACCAATAATTATGGAACTAGAAAGCCCATATAAAGCCCATTAGTGCTTATTTTTCCCAATTTAAATGAGAAAACATGGATTTCTAGGCTAAAATTTGTATTAATATTTCTAGGTCCCTCGGAAAATTATCTAGTCATGCTCAATATTTTAAATGAAATATTATGAGAATTTTCCGTATCGTTACATTAGCGCAGCGGAAACAATAATATGCAAAGTAAAATAAACAATGCTAATAACCTGATTTACTTGGTATTCACCCCGGCCGGGTGACTAATCCAAGAATCTATCGGTGGATCACTCCCCGGATAACCTCCAGCTAGCTCTCGTCGCTCCTTGTGGGTGGAAAAACCTCACCACAACACCTTGAGAACCTCTGAGCACAAAGACTACTGTTTGGCCCTTAACCAAGACCAAACTCGTCAAGAAACCCAGCCCTAACCGAGTCCTCTTTAAATAGAACTCGGGCTAGAAACCCCGCTGGCAGTCGACTGGTCCCAGGGCAGTCGACTGCCATCACTCAGATTCGACCGTTGACACCCCCAACGTTCAAATTCTGGTGACTTACCAGTCGACTGCCAAAATGGCAGTCGACTGGTCTAGGGTCCAGAACCTACTGTGAGTTTTGGCAGTCGACTGGACAACCCCCAGTCGACTGCCCAGCTTACAACAACACTCCTACTCACTCTCTTGACCTTCCTCCACGCGTGCCTTCAGATCCACTCCTTTGGCTTGCCCCTTGAAGTCCTCTTCCACCGGCTATCGTCCCTCGAATGTGCACGCAAGTCCTCAACTTGCCTCCATGCCATCCTTCACGTGTGCCCTTTGAAGTTCACTTCCCGGCTTGCCCTTGGAGTCCTCCTCCCTCGGCTCTTGTCCCTTGCCTCAGCTAACTCAACATGTGTAAACCTGTACAACCTACACACTTAACATACAGATATGAGAACACAAGGGAAACCTAACTTAAACCCTTTGCCCAAACATCAAAACACTTGGTCACTCCGGACCACAGATTGCCTCAACAATCTCCCCCTTTTTGATGTTTGGCAATACGTTTAAGTTAGGGAAACAAGATAGTAGTCAATAGCAAAAACCATGCTAAACAAATGCATATGCAATGCAAAAATGGATCCTATCCTAAGGCATCCTACACCTAACCCTCCAGGTTAGGACTTTTCACACCTAGCCCTCCAACCTAGGACTTTTCACACACCTAGCCTTCCAAGCTAGGATTTTTCACACCTAACCCTCCAAGTTAGGAATTTTCTACACCTAACCCTCCAAGTTAGGAATTTTCTACACCTAACTTCCCAAAGTTAGGAATTTTCCACAAAATGGGGTTTTTAAAGCTTTTCCAAAGCTCCCCCTATACTGGACTTACAAAGGCTTTTTAAGAACCTCTCCAAGGTTCCCCTTACGCCAAGAATGGAGCAACCATGCTCACCCTTTACCATAGCTCCCCCTAAACCTAGGGTTTCATGCAAAGGTGTGTTTGGTTTCCCAACTTAAACCCAACACTTCTCCCCTTTTGCCTAACATCAAAAAGAACCCAACAATATCCCAATTATCGGTTCTTTTAATCCCCAATGACCATAAACAATGTGTACTAGCCCCCCATACACTTGTTTTTGTATCATTTGTACCCCAAACCAGCTGCTGATACAAAAATCAGCCTTGATCAGTCAACTGCCCCCCAGGGCAGTCGACTGATACTCTGAAAACCAGATTTTCAGCCTTTCTGACGAAATTCAGAAATGCGCTAGAAATTTCACAAATTTCCAAAAATTTCCAAATTTTGAGGAGAGGTTTGTGGTACCCATATCTACTTGAAAAAAATACACTCCAAAATGTATCTATCACCATTCCCAAGTTTGACACAAAACCCAAAAACTAGCAAAAAGGTTCGCTCAAACCTTAACCAAAAGTCCTAGTTTTGGTTTCCCCTTGATGTCTCTGCCCATGCCAACCCACAATTCGTGCCTAGCATTGATTTACATGGCAATTACATACCAAAAACTAATTTTCATGCAATATGACCCCAATGTCATATTTCCATGCATGAAACTCAAAAACACCGTGCCAAAACCCAAGAATTGAGACTCAAGTCCGTCTCCAATTCTTTTGGCACACTCCATGGTCCGTCTAGACCTCTAGGAGTACCCCCTCCCAAGGTCCATTCACCATATATCCCAATGGCTCCTAGAGCTCCCCCTTGAGCTCTTAGCCCTAGCCACCTCCCTTGGTGACTCAATCACAACTAGGCCACACCAGTGTACCTCCGGTGACTCTTGGCCTACAAACTCCACCCTCTTAACCTTAGACACCTTGTCCTTGGTTAATTCACTCCTTTTACCTTTGGATGGCATTCCCTTGCCGTCCTTGGACTTTCCCTCCTTACCATGATTGTATGTCTCCCCGGCATACTTCTTTTTGTTGGCCTTAGATGTCTTAGACCGGTATCCCAATCCCGATCTATCATAGTTGGGTTTCAAACTACCCAACACCATATCTAGACCTTTGGATCCAACCTTGAATCTTTCTAAGGTCTTTTCTAATGTATCAAGTCTTGCCCTCAAGGCTTGATTTTCCCTTTCTAAGTTTTTGACCTTGGTGTCCATATGCCCACTTTGGACATTTCTAGACCTATTCTCCTTTCTAAGCACATTCCTTCCCTTCTTGGGATTAGTGCCTTGATCCTTAGGTACATAGGTCTTTGGCCTACCATGATGCATGTTTTTCCTAGAGTTATGATCTACATTATTATTCCTATTCCTATCATTATACTTAAAACCATGGTTATGCACCATTAAGCATTTTTCATGAGTTCTAGCATGCATGGATGAATGATTTGCATTATCTTTAACATTCATGGAGGAATTTAAATTTGAATTGCATTTAAATTTAAGGTTAGGAATTACCTTCCTTACCTTTGGAGTCCCTCCATGTTGTGAGCTTTGCCTCTTCCTTTCCTCTTTTTCCCATCTTCTTAGATGCTCCATCTTCTTGAATTCTTTACTCCTTGGGCACCTTGTGTGGTAGTGTCCTAGCTCTCCACACGTGAAGCATCTAATTCTCTTCTTCTTAGCTTTGGCTTCTCCATTCCTACACCCCATATTAGATTTAAATTGAAAGGACTTGGGTTTAGGAATTACCTCCTCTTAACCTTTTGGGCACTTATCCTTATAGTGCCCCTTTTCATTGCACCCAAAGCATGTAATGTGCTCTTTCTTCTTTGCTTTGGTGGAGGTGGAGGCTAGGTTGACTTCTTCAACCTTGGAAGAGGTGGATGCTTCCTCTTGATCCGGGATTGATGAGGGTCTCTCCTCCCCCTCAATTTTTGAAGTTGATACCTCCTCTTCTTCTCTTGAGGAGGTTGATGATCCTTCACTTAATTCCTCCTCTTCACTTAAAGAAATTGACACTTCACTTGATGATGTGGATGATTCATTTCTCTCCTTTTCTTGAATCCTGGAGCTCACTTCATTGGAATCTTCTATTGGTTGAGCTTGAATGGTGTTCTTATGAAAATCTTCTATTTTGTTCCACAATTCATGCGCATTTTCATATGCCCCTACACCACTCAAGACATTGTTAGGAAAAACATTTATTAATACATCAATTACCTTCTTGTTTACCCTTGCTAGGTCTTGTTGTCTTTGATTCCAATACCTAGGCCTAAGCCTTTTCCCGTGCTTATCCTTTGGAATTTCATAGGGTTCTTCAAGCACCACCATACACTCCCACTCCATTCCAAATCAATTCTTCATCCTCGCCCGCCAATAGTCTAAATCTTCATGATCGTAAGGCGGCGGAGTGTAAATATCGTCCCCATACTTATCTTCCATTTTCTTTTCCCTCTAGCGTGTGCTCCCTCGGCGGTTAGTCCGATCAAGAGCGGTCCTTCACTCTAATACCAACTGAAGGATCATTTTCGGTGTGCTAGAGGGGGGTGAATAGCACTTTGTCGTTCGTTTCTCTACAAAGTCGTTAGCGCAGCGGAAACAATAATATACAAAGTAAAATAAACAATGCTAACAACCTGATTTACTTGGTATCCACCCCGGCCGGGTGACTAATCCAAGAATCCGTCGGTGGATCACTCCCCGGATAACCTCCGGCTAGCTCTCGTCGCTCCTTGTAGGTGGAGAAACCTCACCACAACACCTTGAGAACCTCTGAGCACAAAGACTACTGTTTGGCCCTTAATCAAGACCAAACTCGTCAAGAAACCCAGCCCTAACCGAGTCCTCTTTAAATAGAACTCGAGCTGGAAAACCCGCTGGCAGTCGACTGGTCCTAGGGCAGTCGACTGCCATCACTCAGATTCGACCGTTGACACCCCCAACATTCGAATTCTGGTGACTTACCAGTCAACTGCCACAATGGCAGTCGACTGGTCCAGGGCCCAAAACCTACTGTGAGTTTTGGCAGTCGACTGGACAACCCTCAGTCGACTGCCCAGCTTACAACAGCACTCCTACTCACTCTCTTGACCCTCCTCCATGCATGCCTTCAGGTCCACTCCTTTGGCTTGCCCCTTGAAGTCCTCTTCCACCGTCTATCTTCCCTCGAATGCGCACGCAAGTCCTCGACTTGCCTCCATGCCATCCTTCACGTGTGCCCTTTGAAGTTCACTTCCCGGCTTGCCCTTGGAGTCCTCCTCCCTCGTCTCTTGTCCCTTGTCTCAGCTGACTCAACATGTGTAAACCTGTACAACCTACACACTTAACATACACATATGAGAACACAAGGGAAACCTAACTTAAACCCTTTGCCCAAACATCAAAACACTTGGTCACTCCGGACCACAGATTGCCTCAACACTTCATCTTCCTCTTGGCTGGACGCAGCTGAGGTGGGTTAGGAAGAGGGGCATTAGAGACCCTTCCTCAACACTTCATCTTCATCTCGGCTTGGAGATCCCTTCAATGGTGGCTTGCGCATGGTGTAGGGAGGAGTGGACGAGGTGACGACACGACTGGAGGCGCATTAGAGACCAAGGCCATGAAAGATGGAAAATCTAGGATTTTTCTTATATATTGCTTTGTTTATGTGCTTGTTGTGTGTGTGCATGAAAATTCTTCAAATTAAATAATTAAGTGGTGTTGGGGCAATCGGCCCATGTATGATATGGAGAATCATGGATTTTGATGTGTGTGACAACATGGTTAAGTTAGGGTTTGTTGTTGGTCTAATATGTGTATGTGAGTGTGCATGTTTCAGGTACACATAGACTTGGTTGGATGTCTTCAGCTGAAGGGTGGCATGGAGGCAAGCCATGGGCTTGTATACGCATCCAAGGGGCCATGGACAAAGTAGGGACGATGAGCCGAGGGATGCGGATTTCGAGGCGTACGTGAAGGATGGCATGGAGGCAAGCCGTGAGCTTATGTGCGTATCCGAGGGACAAGGGCCAAAGTCGAAGAGGGCTTGAAGGTGATTGATCGAGGCTACTGGAGCAGATACGATGAGCCGAGGGAGACGGACTTCGAGGCATGCGTGAAGGATGGCATGTAGGCAAGCCGAGGGCATGCGTGCGCATCTGAGGGACGGGAACCGAAGATGCAGAGGACGTGAAGGCAACAGATCGAGACTGCTGATTGAAGAGTCAACCAAGTCGTGAGGGTCCGAGTGTGAGTATTTGTACTCGGGAATTATGCCGGGAGGGTTCGAGTGCGGAGAGAAATGTACTCGGGAAGGGTAACCCTAGGCTTAAGGAAGGACTAGTCGACTGCCCCTAGGGCAGTCGACTGGTGATGGCTGGAGATTCAAACGTTGGGCTTGCAACGTTCATATCTGAGTGGGACCAGTCGACTGGTCTTGGACCAGTCGACTGGTAGCGACCATATCAGACTCGAGCTCTATTTAGGGGAGCTCATTTAAGGACTTTCTTCTTTGGCGAAACTTGCTTGGTTAGAGCTTGTTAGTAGCCTGTCGTGCTCAGGTAGTGTCCAGAAGTTGTGGTGAGGTTTCTCCACCCACAAGGAGTTACGAGATTTAGCCAGAGGTGCTCCGGGAAATCATCCACCGAAGGATTAGGAATCATCCACCTTACGGATTGCCGTAGAGTAGGAGCATCATCTCCGAACCACGTACATCGGTGTGTCATTCTTATTCATTAGTTTTTGTTTTTATTTAGTATATTCTGCTTGCGCACTAACGATTGTAGGAAGAAAACCGAAAGAAGCTATTCACCCCCCCTCTAGCTTGGCGATCACGATCTAACAAGTGGTATCAGAGTGAAGGTTCACTCTTGTTGGAATAACCACCAAAAGAGCACAAGCTAGAGGAGATGATGATGGAAGACAAGTTGGGTGATGACATAAACACTCCACCTCCTTATGATTATGAAGATTTTGACTATTGGAGGACAAGAATGAAGACTTGGCTTAGAATGGATTGGGAGTGCATGGTGGTGCTAGAAGAACCATTCGAGATTCCAAGAGACAAGCATGGGAAAAAGCTCCGACCTAGATATTGGACTAAGGGGCAACAATCCCAATCGAGGGCAAATGAGAAGGTAATTGGTATATTAATTAATATTTTGCCTAATAATGTTTTGAGTGGTGTAGGTGAATATAAAAATGCATATGACTTGTGGAACAAGTTGGAAGAATTTCATGAAAACCCTATGCAAACTCAAATAGTAGAAGAGCTCAAAGAAATCAATTCAATGGTCCAAAGGGGGGAAAAAGAAAAAGAGTTGTCAACCTCATCAAGTGAAGACACACAATCAAGTGAAAGATTATCCACTTCATCAAGAGAAGAGGAAGAGGTATCAACTTCAAGGATTGAGGGGGAGGAGAGACTCTCATTCATACTAGAGCAAGAAAAAGCTCCAACCTTCACCAAAGCAAAATCAAAGGATCATATCATATGCTTTGGATGCAACAAGAAGGGGGACTACAAGGACAAGTGTCCATTAGGTAAGAAGGAGGTAAACCCTAAACTCGGGTCCATTAATTTAAAATCTAATGTGGGTTGTAGGGAAAAGAAGGAAAAGAAGCATATTAGGTGCTACACTTGTGGGGAGCTAGGACATTATCACACCAAATGTCCAAGAAAAAGAGAGCTTAAGAAGATGGAGCATTTAACAAGATAGGAAAAAGAAGAAAAGAAGAGAAGCTCACACCAAGGGGGAGCTACAAGGGTAAGGGAGGTAATTCCTGACTTTAAGTATGCTTCCAATGCTTTTGTAAATGCTAGAAATAATAATGATTGCTTGCCTATGCATACCTTTGGCTTCAAGTGTCATGATAGAAATGGAAATACTATTGCATGCAAAAATATGAAAGAATCCATTGTCCATGATAAATCTAGGGTTTCTAGACTTAAGGATCAAGGCATCAACCCTAAGAAAGGGAGACACATGCCTAGAAAAATGGGTAGATCTAGGAATGATCACAATGGACATGATGATACTAAGGTTAGAAACCTAGAGAAGGAAAATCAAGTTTTGAGAGCAAAACTTGATAAATTAGAAAAGAACATAGATAGACTCATTAGAGGGTCCAAGGGATTGAGTGTGATACCAAATGATCAATACATTAGATTTGATAGGCCGGGTCTAGGTGTTGGGTATAGCTTGGCGGGTTTCCCTAGCAAATACCTAGTCGATCTGAGAGACCTCTCTATGCCTACGGATTAAAAAATTCAATCCGAATAGAGAGTCGTTTCCCATCGACCGTCTCGTGCCATATCGAATGATCCAAATTGCAACTTAGCCAATTACCAAAATTGGCCTTGCAATTTGCTTGACCGTTCGACCGTGAAAAAGGCGACGAGTTGATCGCCAGCTTTTGTGTTTATGGTCGGGGTCCAGTTAAGAATTTATTCAATATATTATACAAGCAAAACAATAAATTCTAACACATAAAATGACGAGACATATCAACACAGCACATACATGACATAAGGAAATGTAGAGGAGCGTTTGGAAAGTTATACCTTTCCGATCACCTCGCGGTCTTCTACCTTATGTCCCTCCCTTTGCGGACGTCGTGTGGGTGACGATCTACCACGATCCGAAATCACCAAGAGCACCAACCAACCCACTTCTTCAACCGGCCGAAAACCCTAAGCCCTAGGGTTTGCGCCGCCGGCACCTCCTCCCCTCCCTTTGCGCCGCCGTCCACCGGAGCCGGCTCCAAGCCCTCCAGATCAGCCGTACACCTCGAGAGGAAGATGAAGAAGAAGAAGATGATAAGAGACAACCTTCTTCTCAGCCACAGAAACCCGCACCACCTCTTCTTCTCCTTGGTTGCGGCGTCGGCACAACCCAAGGTTGCACGACCTACAGCCGGTCGCCGGCCCCTCTTCCGACCTCACTGAGTACCACGCAAGGTAGAGGACTCCTCTACCTTGCTTCTGTAAGCCTCAGCCAGAGTTTGGTGGAGGAGGGAAGAAGAACCGAGGAGTTTCCTCCTCTTCTTCTTGTTGCGCCGCCGAGAGAGAAAGAGAGAGGGAGAGGGAGAGGGTTTTTGGTCTTGGCTTCTAGGATTGATTAAATTGGTTTGGTTTCTTGATCTCATAGGGTATTTATAGGGCTAAGACAGGGACCAAGAGGAGGAGTTGGGTCTTCGCCCGCTAATGGATCCAAACCCGATCCATTAATTAAGATTCATTCCATTAAAGAATTTTAATTGAACTTACCTCACCAACCCCCATATTTTCATATGGGCTCCACATATTACGAGTCGTCTGCCCCCCCCCCCCCCCCATGTTTAAGATAGCGCATGCCCATTAATTAATTAAATTACTGACAATTTAAATTAATTAACTCCTGGGTCCTTGATTAGTATCACTCAACCTTTTCAACGTGCCGGATCAAATCCACCTGAAGGGTTTAGCACGATGATCCTTTTGAGCTCATCAAGGGAGCATCATCATCCTGACTCACCAGGACACGGATTCTGTCAAAAATCATCGGCACATCATATTATTAATATTATTTCCCAATTTACCGGGTCTGTCGATCTAACAAAATAGATCTCACCCTTTGATAAATCAAAGAAATAATAAATAATAAGATATGCCCAATATTATTTCGGGATTAAGGGATCAACCTCCATAATAACAATTGAGGTCCTATCCAATTATCTAGTCAGTACAAATCGGATAACCTCGGGTTTTGGTCCTACTCAATATACTCATAGCACACTAGTGTAGTCCTATGGTCAAGACCAACCACACCTGACTACACTACAACTATCCCGATGGGTTGTCCAATTCCATCTAGGTTGTGAGCCTCTATTTATACTAAGTAAGGTACTGATAACATGATCTTTCGTGTGACATCACACACCATGTTATCTACAATGCAAAGCAATGAGACTTCGTGTATGTACTATTATAAATAAACACCTAGTGTAGTGTGATTCTCTTTTCATAAAAGATGTTCATATAATAAAAGTCATGTCTTTCAGTATACACATCTTACAATCTCCCACTTATACTTAAAGACATTGTTGTTCTACCACTGTCATACATCTGACTCTCATTCCCTCTACATGCCTATCAAAAGCTCTAGATGGGATCTGCCAGGTTGTCCTCCAATGCAATCTTGGCGACAACCACTTCTCCTCGCTTTACGATTTCTCGTATTAGGTGGTACTTGTGCTCTATGTGCTTACTCGCCTTATGGGCTCGTGGTTCCTTCGAGTTTGCAACTGCACCACTGTTATCACAAAAAATTGTGATAGTTCTGGGCATACCAGGAATCACATCCAAGTCCATGATGAAGTTTCTGAGCCATATAGCTTCCTTGGCTGCCTCTGAGGCTGCCACATACTCAGCTTCCATGGTGGAGTCTGCCACACACTTCTGCTTGACACTCCTCCAGACAATGGCTCCACCTCCTAAAGTAAACACAAAACCTGAGGTAGACTTACTTTTGTCACTATCTGACTGGAAATCTGAGTCTGTATAACCCATAGGGACTAAATGGTCTGCCCGGTAAACCAGCATATAATCCCTTGTAACTGTAACGCCCGCTTTTTTTTTTTTAAACGGCGTTACGCTAACATACTTAAAGCATGTAACACCATACTGCAACGGAAATAACTTAAACTTTACATGCCCCTACTACCATTTCTAACATAGTGACATGGACACTAGACATATAGACTTCATACTTAAACATCATGTCATAACAAGCTTAACATCATATCATGGGGTTCATTTCATATCATGCATAACATCATGTCATAAGTTTCCATAAGTCACTAATCGAGCATATACTTAACAAAAGTAAAGTTCTTAGCATAACGGTAACCGTTTGATTTCATGGGCCAAGTCACTATCACACACATATAATCTTGCCCTCCTGCTGCTTCCTCATGGTCCCCTTGCATGATCTGCGGTATAAGAAAAAAAACTATAAGCACACAGGCTTAGTAAGACTCTTTCCTACTCACTAAAATCATTCGTCATTCATTCATAATCATATGGAACATAAGCATCATAAACATTTCTATCATAGCATAAAACATAAACATAGGCATAAATCTAATTAAACATTCTTATCATGGCCTAAAGTATAAACATAGGCATAAACATAATTAAACATTCTAAGCATGGCATCATACATGGCATGAACATAACTTAATAAACTTTCCTAGCATGGCATGGGACATGACATGAATATAAACATAAGATATAAACCAACCTATATGGCATAAACATAGGCATACATTCTAATATATCATAAGAGCATCTTCTTACCATAATCATAACATGGATCATTCATTCTCATACATATCTTTTAACATGGAGCATAAGCATAACACATCATTATCATAACATAATGCATAACATGTATGAATGCATGGGTGGAATGCATATACATATGGATGCTTAACTTTTAAAATCATACTTTTAAAATGCTTAAACATAATCATCATAACATTTGGGGTCCCCGGCTTATACCACATACATACATCATAGCGCGCATCCCTAGTAAATCCGAGGTAGCGAGCCCCGACCTACTAGGGTAAGGACAGCATAGTCGGTAGTCCCCGAACCGAGGCGTTCTCAAGGAGCCCATCCCTGTTGCACAGCTCCGGTAGTGCCAGAACCGTGGACAGCTCCGGTAGTCCAGAACCGGGGCGTTCTTAAGGTGCCCATCCCTTGGACCCATACTTGGGTCCGGTACAAGCCCATTCATAAAGTAAAATACTTTGCATGCTTCATCATTCATAAGACATTCATATCATACTTATCATGGCATCATTCTTATCATGAACATGATCATAACATACTTATCATGGCATCCTTCTTATCATGAACATAGATATAACATACTTGTCATGACATCATTCTCATTCTTAGACATGGCATATGTACACATCATTCATAGAGCATGACTTACATTCGTATTATCCTAAAACATGGCGTATCATTCCTAAACATGGCATATCTTGCATAACCATGGCATATCATTCATAAACATGACCTATCATTCGTAACATGGCATATCATTCATAAACATGACATATCATTCGGAAACATGGCCTATCATTCATAACATGGCCTATCATTCATAAACATAAATCATATCTTACCATAGGGCTATCGGGACCCTTACTTGAAATAAATCTTAACTTTTATCCTATTAACCCTTATTGGCCGAAACTTGTGGAGTCCCAAGGCCATGTGAAAATTCACATAATCACCATCCTTCATCCTTATATCATGGCAACACATAAACATATGCTTGAAGTTAAAGACTCAACCCTAACCCTTGGGTCCTTGGGGTTGGCCGAACCATATGGGCCTCTAGGGTGCTCCAAAAATTCCCAAAATTTATACTTAACTTCTAAACATCATAAGGGAACATCAAATAACATTATAATGATTTTTAACATATTTATATACATTTAAATTATGGTGGCCGAAACCCATAAACATAGGGACCTTGGTTTTGCCCCTTTCATGTTGGCCGAAACCCTAGAGTGTCCTAGGGTACTCCAAAAATTCCCAAAAATTATACCTAACATCTACACATCATAAGGGAACATAAAATAACATTATCATGATTTTTAACATATTTCTAGACATTTAAAACATAGTGGCCGAAACCCTTGAACTTAAGGTTCTGGGTTTTGCTTCTTTCATGTTGGCCGAAACTCTAGGGTCTCCTAGAGTACTCCAAAAATTCCCAAAAATTATACTTAACTTCTAAACATCATAAGGGAACATTAAATAACATTATCATGATTTTTAACATATTTCTAGACATTTAAAACATAGTGGCCGATACCTTTGAACTTAAGGTTCTGGGTTTTGCTTCTTTCATGTTGGCCGAAACTCTAGGGTCTCCTAGAATACTCCAAAAATTCCCAAAAATTATAGTTAACTTCTAAAAATCATAATGGAACATTAAATAACATTTTCATGATTTTTAACATATTTCTAGACATTTAAAACATAGTGGCCGAAACCTTTGAACTTAAGGTTCTGGGTTTTGCTTCTTTCATGTTGGCCGAAACTCTAGGGTCTCCTAGAGTACTCCAAAAATTCCCAAAAATTATACTTAACTTCTAAAAATCATAAGGGAACATTAAATAACATTATCATGATTTTTAACATATTTCTAGACATTTAAAACATAGTGGCCGAAACCTTTGAACTTAAGGTTCTGGGTTTTGCTTCTTTCATGTTGGCCGAAACTCTAGGGTATCCTAGGGTACTCCAAAAATTTCCAAAAATTATATCTACTTGATAAACATCATAAGGGAACATTAAAAAATATTATCCAGATTTTTAGCATATTTATTGGCTTTTAAATCATGCTGGCCGAAATCCATAAACTTAAGGACCTTGGTTTTTCTTTCCTTTCAACATCACATCCAAAACTACCCCATATATCATACTAAAAATCATGGAAATCATAGATAAATATTATACCAAAGGTGAGGGAGTCTTACCTTAGATTTCTTGATTTTTTTTCGAACCTTGAAAGAGGAGAAGGAAGAGGACTTGGTATCTCTTGACCACAACTAGACCTTGTCACCTTGTAGGAACTTTAGATCTTGAGAGATGAGACTTCTTGTGAAGTTTTCTCCAAGGAACTCCTCCCTTTGGTGCTCGGCAAGAATGAGGGATGAAGAGGAGAGGTAATGCACTTGATTGAGAGAAGAAGTAACTCCCAAAACTCCTCTCATTATAACCCATCAAGGAGGCAAATGAAGAGCCTCTCCATGACCCTTCACCTCCTTTTACCTCTTAACCAACCTCCACTTCAATTACTCATAAGAATTCCTTGCTAGGTGTGTTGGTTAAAGCATTCTTAGTTGTACAAGAGGTCCAAGGCTCAATCCTTGGCTCATGCACATTTATTTTTATTTTGATTTTCATTTCATTTATTTTATTACTTTATTTCCTTAAATTCCGAAAATCCCCCCTAAAATCACCCATAATTATGCCAATATTCCTAAATAAAATTCTTTTATATTTATATTAGTTTTACCTAATTTATATTAATTTTTACCTAATTAATATCCATTTTTGGAGCCCATTTAAAGCTCATTAGTACCTAATTTCTCCATTAAAATAGAAAATTAGACTAAGACTTACTCATAATCATGCTAATATGCCTAATTAAATCCTATTTATATTTATACTAATTATTACCGAAATCCACCTATAATCATGGTACTAAAAAGCCCACATAAAGCCCATTAGTACTTAGTTTTCTCAATTTAAATGAGAAAACATGGATTTTCTAGGCCAAAGTTCTCCTTAATATTTCTAGGTCCCTTGGAAAATTATTTAAACATGCTTAATATTTTAAGAAAATATTAAGAGAATTTTTCGGGTCGTTACAATCCCCCATACCTCGTGAAAGTTCGTCCTCGAACTTAGAATAACTTCGGGTACTTGCGCCTCATCTCATCCTCGCGCTCCCAGGTAGCTTCTTTGAACCGTTGACTTTGCCATAGGACCTTGACTAAGGGCACTTCCTTACTCTTCAGCTTCTTGACTTCCCTATCCAAAATCTGGATGGGTCTGCTCTCATAGCTTAGGTCCTCTTGCACTTGCACCGTCTGTGGCTCGATCAGTTGGTCCATATTTGGGATACACTTTTTCAGCAGGGACACATGGAATACATTATGGATAGCTGACATCTCTGGAGGCAGCTCCAGCTCATATGTCACCTTACCGACTCTTTTCAGAATCAGGTAAGACCCCACATAGCGCGGACTTAGTTTTCCTTTCTTTCCAAATCTGGTCACTCCCTCCATAGGAGCCACTTTGAGAAATACCCAATCTCCAACATCAAACTCCAGGGGTCTACGCCGGACATCGGCATAACTCTTCCGGGTCGCTGATGTTCTGCCTTTACTTGCTGGCAGGTTAGGCATGTACCAACATGCTGCGTCACATCTCTCTTCATGTCGGACCACCAGAATTTCTCCCTCAGGTCTTGATACATTTTGGTGGATCCCGGGCGCATCGAATAAGGGAAAATTCTTCCACTCAAGGAACCGATAATATTACTAACATGATTATGTGTACTTTATTCACGGCTTCTTAATTGCTTATATCCTTGATGATATAAGTGACATACATGATTGTCATAATTGAGCTAGTGTCATTACTAGCCCTATGATGTAATTATATGCAGATATCATAATTATATACTTATTATAATTATGGGTAAACATAATAATAGTATGGTTCCAAAATATTATAAGTTCACAACATGAGCTATGAATTATATTAGTTAATGGTTATTATATGATAAGTGAGATCATATTTATTATATTACCATAAAATAACTTAAGGTAATCTTATATATTATATATAAGATAATAGTGAAACATAGTTGATAATACTAATATTTATAATTAGTATGAAAATATAGTGGACACATAATCTATAATATGTGTTAATATAATTGGGACACTACCCTATGCGTATCATTTTAGGTTATACCGTATGACTTATACCATTAACTATATTAGTATTAGTATAATGGAACTAATACTATACGCTAATATAGGTGAGAGTATTATAATTTTATGTATGTAGGCTATCATATAATTCCCTACATGAGACTATATCATAGGTTATACATAATATCATAAATTATAATTACTTATCATATAAATTATAGGTATAATACCTATAATTGCTTATGGAATAATATGTATAGGTAATAACTTATAGGTTGAGATGATACATGTCAACCTGTATGTAGGCTCATATTAAGAACCTATATGATAGATGAATTATGACAATACTTATATGATAAGGAATTAGTATTATAATTATATTTATAATAATCTGATATTAGTACACCCTCTCATATTATTACCATTTGCTTTATATGATATAATAATGTTAATACTAGGTTCACCTTAATTACTAATATTACGATGGCGCTCAATTAATACCATGTTTATGAACATAAGGTTGAGTCACACTTATGACTAATTGTATTATGACTAACTTAGACCCAAGGTATAAGGTAGGATACTTATACATGATTGTCTTATGATGTGACCTAAAATAGGTTATAATATAAGGTATATTGAGCATCAGGTCAGGCGATGAAGTAGTCTCGTTAAGTCGGTTACTCTGTCTTCTAGCATACTTTTCTTCATAAAAGACAAGTATGGTCAATATCAGTTTCTTTTCTACCCCTATATTATTCTAAATATTTAATTCCTAAAATAAGATAAAGTATCATTCATTGTTACATATCGTAACGTACATTTCATCATAAATATCATTCATACTGGCATACCTTAAAATCATAAAACATCTTTCTACTATAAGATATGTAAAGAGGTACTTACTTGGAAGCTGCAGGAAGAGGGCTTGATGTGTGTGTAGTGAGATGGTTACTGCTCTGATACCAACCTGTAACGCCCGCTTTTTTTTTTTTTAAACGACATTATGCTAACATACTTAAGGCATGTAACACCATACTATAGCGGAAATAACTTAAACTTTACATGCCCCTACTACCATTTCTAACATAGTGACATGGACACTAGACATATAGACTTCATACTTAAACATCATGTCATAACAAGCTTAACATCATATCATGGGGTTCATTTCATATCATGCATAACATCATGTCATAAGTTTCCATAAGTCACTAATCGAGCATATACTTAACAAAAGTAAAGTTCTTAGCATAACGGTAACCGTTTGATTTCATGGGCCAAGTCACTATCACACACATATAATCTTGCCCTCCTGCTGCTTCCTCATGGTCCCCTTGCATGATCTGCGGTATAAGGAAAAAAACTATAAGCACACAGGCTTAGTAAGACTCTTTCTACTCACTAAAATCATTCGTCATTCATTCATAATCATATGGAACATAAGCATCATAAACATTTCTATCATAGCATAAAACATAAACATAGGCATAAATCTAATTAAACATTCTTATCATGGCCTAAAGTATAAACATAGGCATAACATAATTAAACATTCTAAGCATGACATCAATACATGGCATGAGCATAACTTAATAAACTTTCCTAGCAATGGCATGGGACATGGCATGAATATAAACATAAGAATAAACCAACCTATATGGCATAAACATAGGCATACATTCTAATATCATAAGAGCATCTTCTTACCATAATCATAACATGGATCATTCATTCTCATACATATCTTTTAACATGGAGCATAAGCATAACACATCATTATCATAACATATGCATAACATGTATGAATGCATGGGTGGAATGCATATACATATGGATGCTTAACTTTTAAAATCATACTTTTAAAATGCTTAAACATAATCATCATAACATTTGGGGTCCCCGGCTTGTACCACATACATACATCATAGCGCGCATCCCTAGTAAGTCCGAGGTAGCGAGCCCCGACCTACTAGGGTAAGGACAGCATAGTCGGTAGTCCCCGAACCGAGGCGTTCTCAAGGAGCCCATCCCTGTTGCACAGCTCCGGTAGTGCCAGAACCGTGGACAGCTCCGGTAGTCCAGAATCGGGGCGTTCTTAAGGTGGGGACCCATACTTGGGTTCGGTACAAGCCCATTCATAAAGTAAAATACTTTGCATGCTTCATCATTCATAAGACATTCATAGCATACTTATCATGGCATCATTCTTATCATGAACATGATCATAACATATTTATCATGGCATCCTTCTTATCATGAACATAGACATAACATACTTGTCGTGACATCATTCTCATTCTTAGACATGCATATGTACACATCATTCATAGAGCATGGCATACATTCGTATTATCCTAAAACATGGCATATCATTCCTAAACATGGCATATCAAGCATAACCATGGCATATCATTCATAAACATGATCTATCATTCGTAACATGGCATATCATTCATAAACATGACATATCATTCGGAAACATGGCCTATCATTCATAACATGGCCTATCATTCATAAACATAAATCACATCTTACCATAGGGCCATCGGGACCCTTACTTGAAATAAATCTTAACATTTATCCTATTAACCCTTATTGGCCGAAACTTGTGGAGTCCCAAGGCCATGTGAAAATTCACATAATCACCATCCTTCATCCTTATATCATGGCAACACATAAACATATGCTTGAAGTTAAAGACTCAACCCTAACCCTTGGGTCCTTGGGGTTGGCCGAACCATATGGGCCTCTAGGGTGCTCCAAAAATTCCCAAAATTTATACTTAACTTCTAAACATCATAAGGGAACATCAAATAATATTATAATGATTTTTAACATATTTATAGACATTTAAATCATGGTGGCCGAAACCCATAAACATAGGGACCTTGGTTTTGCCCCTTTCATGTTGGCCGAAACCCTAGAGTGTCCTAGGGTACTCCAAAAATTCCCAAATATTATACCTAACCTCTACACATCATAAGGGAACATAAAATAACATTATCATGATTTTTAACATATTTCTAGACATTTAAAACATAGTG
>JAGFNQ010001512.1:397652-495128 GCA_024364735.1 Boesenbergia rotunda
TCTTTCATGTTGGCCGAAACTCTAGGGTCTCCTAGAGTACTCCAAAAATTCCCAAAAATTATATCTACTTGCTAAACATCATAAGGGAACATTAAACAATATTATCCAGATTTTACCATATTTATAGGCTTTTAAATCATGCTGGCCGAAATCCATAAACTTAAGGACCTTGGTTTTTCTTTCCTTTCAACATCACATCCAAAACTACCCCATATATCATACTAAAAATCATGGAAATCATAGATAACTATTATACCACAGGTGAGGGAGTCTTACCTTAGATTTCTGATTTTTTTCGAACCTTGAAAGAGGAGAAGGAAGAGGACTTGGTATCTCTTGACCACAACTAGACCTTGTCACCTTGTAGGAACTTTAGATCTTGAGAGATGAGACCCCTTGTGAAGTTTTCTCCAAGGAACTCCTCCCTTTCGTGCTCGGCAAGAATGAGGGATGAAGAGGAGAGGTAATGCACTTGATTGAGAGAAGAAGTAACTCCCAAAACTCCTCTCATTATAACCCATCAAGGAGGCTAATGAAGAGCCTCTCCATGACCCTTCACCTCCTTTTACCTCTTAACAAACCTCCACTTCAATTACTCATAAGAATTCCTTGCTAGGTGAGTTGGTTAAAGCATTCTTGGTTGTACAAGAGGTCCAAGGTTCAATCCTTGGCTCATGCACATTTATTTTTATTTTGATTTTCATTTCATTTATTTTATTACTTTATTTCCTTAAATTCCGAAAATCCCCCCTAAAATCACTCATAATTATTCCAATATTCCTAAATAAAATTCTTTTATATTTATATTAGCTTTACCTAATTTATATTAATTTTACCTAATTAATACCCACTTTTGGAGCCCCTTTAAAGCTCATTAGTACCTAGTTTTTCTCAATTTAAATGAGAAAACATGGATTCTAGGCCCAATTTTACATATTATTTCTGGCCCCTCGGAAAATTATCTAGACATGCTCAATATTTTAAGGAAATATTAAGAGAATTTTCCGGGTCGTTACAGATCGGACCTCGGTTTAATTATGGAGTGCTTGCTCTAAATCCCGATATAATAACGGGCACATGTACTTAATAGTTCTTTCTTTGATTTACTAATGGGCAAGATTTATTCTGCTAAATCGATATGCCCGATAAATTCAGAAATAATATTATTTATATGTGTGTCGTTGATTATAGACGGAATCCGTGTCCTGGTGAGTCGGGATGATGATGCCCCCTTGATGAGCTCATAAGGTTCATCATGTTAAATCTTGCAAATGGACTATGGTCCAACATGATGATAAGGATGAGTGGTACTAGTCAAGGAGTTAGAGGTGATTAATTAAAATTATTAGTAATTTAAATTAATCAACGGCATTCGATATCTTAAACACAGGGAGATGGATGTACTCATAATAGGTGGAACTCATATGAAAATATGGGGGTTGGTGAGGTGATTCAATGAAGGGCCTTTAGTGGAATGACTCTTCATTAATGGATCGGGTTTGGATCCATTAGCAGGCCAAGACCAAACTCCTCCTCATGGTCCCTATCGTAGCCCTATATATACCCCAATGAAGTCATGAAACCAGGGAATTAATCCAATACACAACACAACCTAAGCCCTAATCCTCTCCCTCTCATATTCTATCAAGAAGTTCCAGAGCCAAACAGCTTCCTTGGTCGCCTCAGAGGCTGCCACATACTCAGCTTCCATGATGGAGTCTGTCACGCACTTCTACATGACACTCCTCCATACTATGGCTCCACCTCCTAATGTAAACACATACCCCAAGGTAGACTGACTTTTTTCCCTATCTAATTGGAAGTCAGAATCCATGTAACCCACAGGGAGTAATTGATCTGTCTGGTAAACTAGCATATAATCCCTAGTCCTTCTTAGGTACTTCAACATATGCTTTACCGTAGTCCAATGTCCCTGTCCTGGATTACTCTGATATCTACTAACCATGCCCATGACAAAGCAGATATCTGGCCTCGTACATAGCATAGCATACATGAGGCTTCTCACAACCGAAGCATAAGGAACCACCTTCATCTCCTCTATCTCCTTTGATGTTATAGGACACATCTCCTTAGATAGAGGTACTCCATGCCGAAAAGGTAGAAAACCTTTCTTGGGGTTTTGCATGCTAAAACGAGCTAGGACAGTGTCTATGTATGAAGCTTGAGATAAGCACAACATTCTTTTCTTGCGTTCCCTTATAACCTTGATCCAAAGGATGTGTCTGTAACGCCCGCCCTTATATCTACTCTCGAAGCGGGGTTACGTAACATCAATCATATAAATTTTTCTTTCATAACATAAAACACAAGTGCAAGAGTGCGAGGACTAAGTACTGAGCATGCTTGTCTAAAACCATCAAGTGATATTTACAAGTACTAAGCATACTAGTCAGTACATGCCAATCAAATATCATGCTTGGATCATTAGAACATCATGTGAAATATCTTAATTAAGAGTTATTCTACAATATGATAGGTTCACGAGTAGTTCAACTCACAACATAATCAAACCTAATCAAGTATAAGAGTAATCACTAACATTCATTATCAAGGAGACATTAACAAAAAAAACATAATAAAGTAGATATAGAAGTCTTTCTTTCCCGAGCCACCACCCCACACATCTTCAGCCCTCCTGCCTCTTCCTTTAGTTTAAGTGTTCCTTACCCTTATCTGCAGCATAAGACAACATATAAACTAGTAAGCACAAATGCTTAGTAAGGATCCTGTCCTACTCGCAAAATCCATACGAAAGAATACAACATACAGACATAATAAATCATAAGCATGAGTTCATCACAGCATACTATACATCAAAGTTTCTAAGCATGCAGTATATAGTATCTTAAGCATACCCATCACATATAATAAATGTTTTCAAAACGATTCCATAAAGGTATTACTTAAAAATACATCCATATCATATAGGGCCCAGTTGTGTACCACATAATGCGCGTTCCCTAATGAATTGGGGTAGCGAGCCACCAACCAATTAGAGCAGGACCCTTCCGTCCTACCGGAGCCATGACCTTACGTTAACATGCACCCCGGATTTATTTAACGACCCCCTTCCGAGTCGGGTACACAACTTACAAAGTAAATTACTTATCATGTCTTTACATATATGCTAAGGAGTACTCCAAATCCACTCTTAAGGGACACACCACTCTTCAAGGGTGCTCATGATCCCACAGGGACACACCACACAACATAAGGGGTGCTCTTGATCTCATACTTAGTGGAGTATCCTTTCAAGCATTTTATCATACACATCACATGCAATTCATAAAAGGGTGCCCCATGGGCTATAAACATGCTCATACATATATTATATTTCAACCACTTAACATACTTTATATATGACAAGATTGGTCACATAAATCATATTCATGTCATAGGAAGTGGTAGCATGCTTCATGAGTTAACCGAGTTCTTCTTAACCCTAAACCTAAGGTTTTGGCCGAAAGTCAAAGGTAGAGGTAGCTTAGGTTTTTGACATCAAACATCCCATACCAGTATCATATATATATACATCATGTATCATACTAAGCATAGCAGACATCATAGGGTAATCAACCTTCACAAACCTAACGTTCCATGCTTTGGCCGAATATCACATGCTAGGGAAAAATTAAGTTTTCAAATCAAACATTCCATTTAAACATCACTTGTATATACATATCATCATCCCAAACATAAGCATATCTCATAGGGTACATCTCATACAATCATCACATATATATATATCATGTATCATACTAAGCATAGCATACATCATGGGGTAATCAACCTTCACAACCTAATGTTCCATACTTTGGCCGAATATCACATACTAGGGAAAAAAGTTAAGTTTCCAATCAAACATTCCATTTAAACATCACATGCATATACATATCATTATCCCCAAACATAAGCATATCCTATAGGGTAGTTTAACCTTCACAAACCCTAACTTTAGGGTGTTGGCCGAATGGTGTAGGGTAAGGGAAACTAGGGTTTTTGAAATCAACATTCACACAAGCATTTACACAAACACCTCACGTACACATCATGCCACTTATTAAGCATAGATTACATCATAGGATAATTATGCAACCCAAAACCCTAATTCTTCTAGGGTTGGCCAAAAGTCAAGGGTAGGGGAAACTAGGGTTCTTGAAAGCAACTTTCACACAAACATTTACACAAACACTTTGTCTACACTACTAAGCATGGTATATCATAGGAAATCATACAACCCTGAACCCTAGTTTTTCCATCCATGGCCGAAACTTGTAGGGGGTGCAAACCCTAATTTTTGTTATCACAACTTGAAGGAAATCAACATATAGGTATACCCTAAGTCCCAAGGGTTCTCCTCATGCATCAAGAAGTAACCAAAGCCTCCTCTTTGGGTGTTGGACGAAACTTACACAAGGGTAAAACCTCCATTTTCGAAAACTACAAGAAGAAGGAATTCATACACAACAATTACACTGCAGGCGAGGGGATACTTACATCCTTTCGCTTGAATTTCACCTTCTCTAAATCTTTAGGGTACCCTTGGTTGAAGTAAGAGTGAGAGTTTCCTTTGCTAAAGTTTCTCTAGAACCCTTGGCCCTAGTAGAGGGCAAGATCCTTGGATGGGATCTTCTTCCTTCCAATTCCCTAGGGTTAGAACCCTAGGGTGTGTTTTTTGAAAATGAAAAGGGTAAAGGGGAAGAGGGTGTCTCGGTTTTGGAATGGGGAGAGTGAGGAAGAAGAAGAGAGGAAGTTATTCCAACCTCTCCCTCTCTTATTTATACTTTTCTCATGAAGGGACATGTCTCTTCACTTCCCTAGCTTTAACAAGAATGTTTCTTATTCTCTCAACAGGAAACATTGCTTGGTGTATTGGTTATGACATGATTAGTGCAACTAGGAGGTTCAAGGTTCGATCCTTGCTTCCTCCTTTCTACACTTTCTTTTTATCACATTTTGCACTAATCCATATCAAAGCCCATTAAACCAAGCCCATCATAACATTTCATAAAAATGTTTCATGAATTCATCATATTTCATATGGGAGAAATTTTGGGGTGTTACAGTGTCCTGCTTCTCCCAAGTCCTTCAGATCAAATTATTTTGACAACCATACCATTACGTCTGATAACACTTTGACATTGTTGCCAATAAGCAAAATGTCATCTACGTATAATACAAGAAATATCACTACGTTCCTTCACATCTTTTGTATACACAAGACTCATCCGGACTTTAAATAAATCCATAAAACTGGATTACCTCATCAAAGCGGATGTTCCAAGATCGTGAAGCTTGCTTCAATCCATAAATGGATCGATTAAGCTTACACACAAGATGCTCTTTGCCCTTTACAATGAATCCCTCTGGTTGCTTCATATAGATGTTTTCCTCAAGACTTCCGTTAAGGAAAGTTGTCTTAACATCCATCTGCCAAACCTCATAATCCATATGAGCGACAATAGATAAGAGAATCCGGATCAACTTAAGCATGGCTACCGACGAAAAGGTCTCCTCATAATCGATACCCTCTTTCTGAGTATACCCTCTCGCAGCAAGCCTAGCCTTGAAGGTCTCTACCTTCCCGACTGGTCCTCTCTTTCTCTTGTAGATCCATATACATCTAATGGCTTTTACACCATTAGGTGGTTCTACTAGCTCCCAAACCTAATTAGAATCCATAGATTCTATCTCAGAATTCATCGCTTTTTGCCAAGCTGCATCTTTATCTTGGAGTGCCTCATCATATATCCAGGGATCAGGTTCATGTTCACCAGGGACCAAGTCCGAAGATTCTCCCAAAACATGAATCTATCGGGTTGTCTAACAACCCTCCCACTACGATGAGGTACTACTTGTGTATCCTCTGTGACCGTGGTGCAGTCACTTGTGATATGTCCTCCTGTACTGTTGGTATTGAAGTTGGAACTTCCCCTCTCAATTCCTCAAGAACAATCCTACTCATGGTCTTATGGTTCATCACATAGTCTTCCTCTAAAAATCGGGCATTCGTGCTAACAATCACCCTCTAATCTTTACGACTATAGAACAAACCACCTTTCGTTCCTCTAGGATAGCCTACGAACAAACGTACTTCTGTATGAGATTCCAACTTATCAGCATCTCCCTTCAGTATATGTGCTGAACTATCCCAAATCTGAATATATATAAGACTAGACTTTTGCCCAATCCACAATTCTATGGGAGTAGAGGGTACTGATTTAGATGGTACAAAGTTCAGAATATACACTGTCGTTTCGAGAGCATATCCCTAGAATAAATCTGGCAACTCAGAGTAACGCATCATCGATCTAACCATCTCTATAAGAGTCCTATTCCTTCTCTCTACCAGACCATTCTGCTGGGGTGTACCAGGTGCAGACAATTGGGATTGAATCCCGGCCTCTGATAAGTAATTCCTAAACTCTCACAAGAGGTACTCACCACCACGATTAGATCGTAGTGTCTTGATACTTCTACCTTGACGCTTCTCCACGTCAGCCTTGAATTCTTTGAACCTGTCAAAGCATTCAGACTTGTGGCGCATCAAGTAAATGTATCCATACCTTGAATAATCGTTTATAAAAGAGATGAAATAGTCAAAGCCACCTCTAGCCTGGATTGACATAGGACCACACAAATCAGAATGAACCAACTCTAACACATCATTGGGTCTATAGCCCTTGCCCTTGAAAGGCCTCTTGGTCATCTTACCTTCCAAGCAAGATTCACAGGTTGGGAAATCTTTCACCACCAATGAACCCAAAGGTCCATCTGCTATCAACCTTTGAATCCTACATAGGTTAATATTGTAGGACCGGTGCCGTCGATAGAGGGGGGGTGAATATCGATCGTGAAAACTTTCGTGAGACTTTCGTAAAACTGGACTCAGAATATTAGTAGCGCAGCGGAAAACATAAAAATAAAAATAAAAAAGCAATACACAGTGGACACAGCAGGTTTATTTACTTGGTTCCCAACCCCCCAGGGTCAGTACGTCCAAGGCCTATGTACTCGGCGTTGAGTCCACTAATAGTCTCCTTTCCAGAATTTCCGGAGGCGGAGAAACCCGACTTACAGTGCAATATTACAAGCAATAATAAAGAAAAATAAATACTGTAATTAATTGCAAACCAAGCAAAAATGTGAAGCTCGGCCGATCTGGACCTCCGAAGTGACGCGCACTTCCTCCTGGAGCCTCCCGATCGCAGAGCCTCGTCTTTAGCGCGTTGTCGTCGGTCGGAATGAATAGAATCGCAGTTAGGAAGTGTATTCGAAGTAGAGGGCTCGAGACCCCTTTTATAGCACACCTAGGGGCGCCCTGGTCGACGGGGGCGCCCCGGAAGACTCGGTCAACACTTATCCTTGCGTCTACCTCGCCGCAGCTGATAACAGCTTTGACCAGGGTGCCCCAGATCTTTCGGGCGCCCATCTTGAACCCAGTCAGCGCTTATCATGTGCTTCTGGCTTCGAGACAGCGAAACAGGCTGCTGGGGGCGCCCCCGTGAGGGCTTATCCTGTGTTCTGACTTCGAAACAGCAAAACAGCTACTAATCCGGGCGCCCCGGACGCTCCGGGCGCCCCGGTTGACACCTGTTCTGCATGCACACGTTTCCTGCCTGTTTAGCACTACCTGGGGGCGCCCCCTTGCTGGGGGCGCCCTGGTTAGAGCCTCCAGCAGGCTTTTTGCCTGTTTTAGCTGCTTTGTCTCCGGTTCTTGATACCTGCAAGATTCATATACACAAAGCATGGATACATATAATGTTAGCCTTAGTGACTTGGTTCGGACTTCGGATTTGCACGCAATCCTAGGTCGAACCGACGCAAACTACTACCCCCGAGAAAGCGCCTTTCACCTACTCCTTTCAGGAGATGGTTGCCGCCCGGTCCTTCGGGTGGACTTTTGCCTAGCCGCCCTTTGCTAGGTCTTGGATACCAAGCATCCCTTCGCTTGGTGCCTAGCAGCCCTTCGCTAGGTCTTGTTTCCCTGACAGCCCTTCGTCAGGTGCCTAGCAGCCCTTTGCTAGGACTTGTTCCCCTGACAGCCCTTCGTCAGGTGCCTAGCAGCCCTTTGCTAGGACTTGTTCCCCTGACAGCCCTTCGTCAGGTGCCTAGCAGCCCTTCGCTAGGACTTATTTTCCTGACAACCCTTCGTCAAGTGCCTAGCAGCCCTTCGCTAGGTCTTTTCTTTCTGGCAGCCCTTTGCCAGAGCCTAGCGGCCCTTCGCTAGGTCTTTTTCGTTCTGGCAGCCCTTCGCCAGAGCCTAGCGGCCCTTCGCTAGGTCTTAGGTTTCCATGCCTAGCTTAACTAGGACTTTTCTCAGGCTTAGGTTACTTCTCCTTCGCTCCCCTTTGTCTGTTCAATATATTACTGACTTAAGTACATTGTCAAACATTAAAACACATAAAGGAGAACATCATTGATGCAACTTGCACCAACAATCTCCCCCTTTTTGATGTTTGACAATAACTTAAGTTAGATTGGTTTAAGGGGCTAAATTACTATCCTTGGGATAGAAAAACTAAAAGGTATAGGTTTTGGGAGAGTAAAAAATTTTCTAACTGAAAAAAAAATTCAAATTCTAACTTAAGCACTCTCTCCCCCTTTGTCATGCATCAAAATAACTTGCATCAACAATAAAAAACATTGAATTTTTGTTTTGAAAATACTTAGCGTATTTTTGTTTTTAAAAAAAATTGCATAAATTTGAAAAATGCTCTAGGTTTAAAATATAAGTACTTTGAAAAGATGATTTGTAAGGAGTGCAAGTACTTTTAAAAGATTATTTAAATCCCTTTTTGAAAAAATATAAGTATAATTTTTGAGAAATCAAGTACTTAACAATACATTTGAAAATATTTTTTTTTCAAAATTAAGAATATTGGTTTTGAAAGACATAAGTACTTTTTTTTTGAAAATATTTTACTTGATTGAGTTTCTTTTCCAGTCTGACACCATCCTAGGAAACCTTGTTGACCACAAGGGCATTTCCTAAGTGTCCTGGAAAGTTTTCAAACAAGTAAATATTATTATAAATTTTTAAGAAAAATGATAATATTTCACAAAGTATGTGCTGAAAAACTGTGTGAATTTTGAAGATCTAATATTTTACTTAACTTGGTCTATTTTCCAGTCTGACACTATCCTAGGAAACCTTGTTGACCACAAGGACATTTCCTAAGTGTCCTGGGAATTTTCCAACCTAAGTAACTATTATTTCAAAATCATTTCATAAGTCACACAAATTTTAACAAGTGGTATTTTGAAAAACATAGATTTTTAGTATTTTAAAAGCATGTAATTGAATAATTCTTTTAATTTGACCTCCCCCTAAACTTGACTCAGTCCTGGGAAGCTTGTTGACCACAAGTACTCTTCCTTTGAGTCTTAAGGTTTGATTCAAATCAAAGGAATTTTCTAATAATAAAAAATAGTTTAAGACTTGAAAAAATTTGACTCAGACTCCCCCTAAATCTGACATATCCTAGGAGTCCTTTTTAGATTATGAAGTGGACCTTCCTCTGTGTCTTTAGGGTTTATCAGAATCAAAAGAATAGGTAAACATTTGATTTTTGCAATAGGTAAAATCTTTTTCGAAAAGCCACAAGTGATAACGATTAAAGCATGATTTTCGAAAAAGATATTTTCAAATAATAGTAATGTTTTTAAAGTGCAGTTTGAAAAATATGAAAAGCACTCCCCCTGCATCAATGTCGTTTGACTCTATCTAAGTGCCCTAAGGAACTTTAGTGCTGTCCTAAGAGGCTTGTGTCTAATTGCGTGAGTCAATCAATTTTTGAAAACAATAACCCTTTTTGAAAAATGTGTAATATATATAATCAATCAGACAAGCATGAATTCCATAAAAACATTATTATGTTAAAGCTCTATTTTGAAAAATATATTTTTAGGAAAATATTTTAACAATTTTGAAAAACAATTTTGAAAAATATTTTTCAATTCATTAGTCCTTAACATCTCACCCATTTTAGATGTATCAATACAACAAGCATGATTGCCTTATAGGTGTATTGTGAGATGCTTGAATCTTTTTCCATTATTAAATCTAAGATTTAATTGAAATTTGTGTTAGATTCGAATTTGACAAAAGATAATTTGAATTTGAATTTCAGAAATTGACTTCCAAGTCTTGGCAAGGCACTAGGCCTTCTTTGGCCATAGCCTTATGGGATCATCCACCCTTTCCTTGACAATGCCTTTTAATGAAATTTCATTTTCAAATTAAATTAGGTCATTTTCTGGTCTAACTAACTTGGGTCTTGGATCGGTAGCTTCGGCTGGTTTCACCAGTCTAAAGAGACCAAGTAGACTTGATCTTATTAGAGTTGGTTTCCCCAACGTACTATCATCTCACCTCCTCCCAATACTATGTTGCCAAATTTCAATTATCTTTTTCTTATGACCTTTCTAAATTATGCATAAAAATTAAATATGAATGACATGTCATATATTTTAAAGGAAATAGCAAATGCATGGCATGGCAATTATGCATGAGTCAAACAAGTCAAGGCATTTTATTTTTGTTTCTAAGAATGTATCAAATTCTCGATTTGATACATATCGTGTGAACCTGCGAATATGTCAACCCACTTTGACATATTTGATTTTATTGAATTAATTGTTGCGGTTTGGGTAAAGTTTTAGTTTGGTTTAGGTTTAAGTGATTTAAGATTGGATTTAGTTGAATTAAAATTGAGTTAATTTGAATTTAATTGAATTAAAGTTGAGTTAATTTGAATTTAATTGAAAAGTGAATTAATTTGAATTAATTGAATTAAAGTGAATTTATTGAATTAATTTGAATTAAGGTGAATTAATTGAATTAATTTGAATTTAATTGAATTTAAGTGGATTAATTTGAATTATTTGAATTTAATTGAATTTAATTGAATTTAAGTGGATTAATTCGAATTATTTGAATTTAATTGAATTTAATTGGATTAATTCGAATTATTTGTTGCTTTAATTGAAGTTTAATTGAATTAAATTGATTTAATTGAGGTTTAATTGAATTAAATTGATTTAATTGAAGTTTAATTGAATTAAATTGATTTAATTGAAGTTTAATTGAATTAAATTGATTTAATTGAAGTGTAATTGAATTAAATTGATTTAATTGAATTAAGTTGATTTAATTGAAGTTAAATTGAATTAAATTAATTAATTAAAGTTAATTAGATTAATTAAAGTTTAATTGAATTGATTAGTTTAATTGAATTAATTAAGATTTATTTGAATTAATTAAGATTTAATTAAGATTTAATTAATTAAGATTTAACTGAATTAATTTGATTAATTAAGATTTAATTGAATTAATTTGATTAATTAAGATTTAATTGAATTAATTTGATTAATTAAGATTTAATTGATTTAATTGAATTAATTAAGGTTTAATTAAGGTTTAATTAACAGTTGTGGGTTTAAATTCATCATTTTTATTATTTCGATAATTTCTTCTTCGTTTTTATTTTTCTTTCCGAATTTTTCTATTAATTTTGATTTATTTGATCCTTTGTAATTTTCATTAATTATGGCCCTAATCTTAGAAAATTCCATTTCCTCCTCAAAATCAATATCCTCAAAGTGTGTGGAGTAAAATGGGCCACTAGTTAAGGTTTTATAGTAGTCTTCAGGATTATCTATAATTAAATAATTATCAAGAATAAAATCATTTTTATCCTCAGAATAATTTTCAATAAAATCATGTTTATCCTCAGAATTATCCTTAAGGTTTTCAAATTCAAATTCGAAGTTATCCTTAGGATTAACTTTTTCTGAATTAAAATTGTCAGTAATATTATCAGAATTGATTTTATCAGAATTATTATCAGAATAATTATCAGAATTCATTTTATTAATTTCTGAATTTATATTTTGAATTAAACAATTAATTTCTGATATTTTAGTCATATCTTTATTTTCTAACTTATCATGCAAGAGGCTAATTTTATTATGCAGTAATTCTAATTTATCAGAAAAATTAACTAAATTATCACAAAATATTGCAGGAAAAATTTTCGGAACATAAATTTTCCGTACATTCGCCGGACACTTGTTTTTGTAGTGTCCGTACTTCTCGCATTTGAAGCATTGTACATGTTCCTTGTTCTTCCGGAGTCCTGGCGCTGGTACCTCCTTCGCCGCCGGTGGTGTAGACCGATTCTTACGAGTAGGGCACTGATTTTTATAGTGCCCTCTCTCCCTGCACGTGAAACAAATAATATGCAATTTAAAATTAGACATTAAAAAAATTGTACCTGATTCACCCCTGGGCTCCCCCTCAACTCCTGGCGTCGTTGCTCCGTCGGCGGTTAGTCCGGTGAAGAGAACCTCGCTCTGATACCACTTGTAGGACCGGTGCCGTCGATAGAGGGGGGGTGAATATCGATCGTGAAAACTTTCGTGAGACTTTCGTAAAACTGGACTCAGAATATTAGTAGCGCAGCGGAAAACATAAAAATAAAAATAAAAAAGCAATACACAGTGGACACAGCAGGTTTATTTACTTGGTTCCCAACCCCCCAGGGTCAGTACGTCCAAGGCCTATGTACTCGGCGTTGAGTCCACTAATAGTCTCCTTTTCGGAATTTCCGGAGGCGGAGAAACCCGACTTACAGTGCAATATTACAAGCAATAATAAAGAAAAATAAATACTGTAATTAATTGCAAACCAAGCAAAAATGTGAAGCTCGGCCGATCTGGACCTCCGAAGTGCCGCGCACTTCCTCCTGGAGCCTCCCGGTCGCAGAGCCTCGTCTTTAGCGCGTTGTCGTCGGTCGTAATGAATAGAATCGCAGTTAGGAAGTGTATTCGAAGTAGAGGGCTCGAGACCCCTTTTATAGCACTCCTGGGGGCGCCCTGGTCGACGGGGGCGCCCCGGAAGACTCGGTCAACACTTATCCTTGCGTCTACCTCGCCGCAGCTGATAACAACTTTGACCAGGGTGCCCCGGATCTTTCGGGCGCCCATCTTGAACCCAGTCAGCGCTTATCATGTGCTTCTGGCTTCGAGACAGCGAAACAGGCTGCTGGGGGCGCCCCGGACGCTCCGGGCGCCCCCGTGAGGTCTTATCCTGTGTTCTGACTTCGAAACAGCAAAACAGCTACTAATCCGGGCGCCCCGGATGCTCCGGGCACCCCGGTTGACACCTGTTCTGCATGCACACGTTTCCTGCCTGTTTAGCACTACCTGGGGGCGCCCCCCTTGCTGGGGGCGCCCTGGTTAGAGCCTCCAGCAGGCTTTTTGCCTGTTTTAGCTACTTTGTCTCCGGTTCTTGATACCTGCAAGATTCATATACACAAAGCATGGATACATATAATGTTAGCCTTAGTGACTTGGTTCGGACTTCGGATTTGCACGCAATCCTAGGTCGAACCGACGCAAACTCCTACCCCCGAGAAAGCGCCTTTCACCTACTCCTTTCAGGAGATGGTTGCCGCCCGGTCCTTCGGGTGGACTTTTGCCTAGCCGCCCTTTGCTAGGTCTTGGATACCAAGCATCCCTTCGCTTGGTGCCTAGCAGCCCTTCGCTAGGTCTTGTTTCCCTGACAGCCCTTCATCAGGTGCCTAGCAGCCCTTTGCTAGGACTTGTTCCCCTGACAGCCCTTCGTCAGGTGCCTAGCAGCCCTTTGCTAGGACTTGTTCCCCTGACAGCCCTTCGTCAGGTGCCTAGCAGCCCTTCGCTAGGACTTATTTTCCTGACAACCCTTCGTCAGGTGCCTAGCAGCCCTTCGCTAGGTCTTTTCTTTCTGGCAGCCCTTCGCCAGAGCCTAGCGGCCCTTCGCTAGGTCTTTTTCGTTCTGGCAGCCCTTCGCCAGAGCCTAGCGGCCCTTCGCTAGGTCTTAGGGTTTCCATGCCTAGCTTAACTAGGACTTTTCTCAGGCTTAGGTTACTTCTCCTTCGCTCCTCTTTGTCTGTTCAATATATTACTGACTTTTTTTTTCAATATACTACTGACTTAAGTACATTGTCAAACACTAAAACACATAAAGGAGAACATCATTGATGCAACTTGCACCAACAAATATGACCTATCCTTAGATGCCAACGATATGTTTGGTTCATTTTCGAAGGTTCTTTCCTCTTATTATGATTAGAGATGAGTTATTTATTTCTATTTGCATCATGAAGTTTTTGGCTCAAGAGTATATAAATTGCCAACCAATGCACCTGAACAGATAATCTCTCTATTCCTTTTTATAACAACTCTGTCATTAAAAGAAATAGAATACCCATCCTTTATTAATTTAGAAATTGAAATAAGATTTTTTCTAAAAGTAGGTACATAAAGGCAATTTCTTAAAACCAAAATTTTATTTCTATCAAAAGATAAATCATGTCTCCCACTGCAATAGCCGCCACCTCAGTAGCATTGCCCATATAGACAATAATCTCTCCCTCAGCTAGTCATCTGGTTTCCTAGAACCCCTTCAAAAATTGCAGACATGATTAGTGGCTCCCGTATCTACATACCAGGTACCGGTAGATAACACCGCTAAACATGCTTCAACAACTAAACAAAAAGATATACCTTGATTTTTCTCCTTACGATGAGACAGTCCGCCTTCCAGTGTCCAGTCTGCTTGCACGTGAAGCACTTGTCTTTCAGCTTCTTCACGCCAGCCTGAGGTCCCTGAGATCCTGTCACTTTCTTTGACACACCTTGTTTCTTCTTCTTCTTGCCTTTCGGCTTAGAAGTAGAAACCTTTTGAGCAACCAAAGCATGAGCACTCTGATAAAAAAGCCCCTCTTCCGCTTGGAGTTTTGTCAGAAGTTCCGCCAATGAATATGACAGTTTGTTCATATTATAGTTCAGGTGAAACTGCTCAAAACTCCTAGGTAGAGACTGGAGAATGAAATCGACTTGGGTTTCCCCATCGATCTCCACTCCAAGGACTTCTATCTCATTCAGATGAGCCATCATTTTTAGAACATGATCCCTCACGGGTGTTCCCTCAACCATGGTGGTCGTCATCAAGTTCCTCATTGCCTCTTGCCTAGCAGCACGATTCTGGTGTCCGAAGAGTTCCTTGAGATTGAACATCATATCATAACCAGAAACGAAGGCCTGATGTTGATGTTGCAGCACATTTGACATAGATGCCAAAATGTAACACCGCGCCATCTCGTCTGCCTTCACCCACTTCTTATAATGTTCCTTCTCCTCTTCACTAGAATTCTCGCTAGGTTTTTCAGGACAGACCTCAAAGAGTACAAATTTGTACTCTTCAGCAGTAAAGATAATGTCCAAGTTCCATTTCCAATCAATATAATTAGGTCCAGTAAGTTTGTTTTCTTTCAATATTATAGCAAGTGAGTTGAAAAATTATTGATTCCTTAAATAATAAAATTTTAAAATCAACCAACACCTCAAAACACCGAGAATATCGTATGTCATGATAGTGTAGACGTATATGAATTCTACATTTGTAAGAGAAGGTTTTACCCATTAATTTTATTATCTTGTTAACCTTACTTTTTGACAAATAAAATTAATAGTTGGTTCCTCTTCAGCCCTACAAATAATAGCAGTGACTCTGATGGGAAGGATACTATTATTTGCATCTAAGTGTTCACTATTACACGATACTAAGGCAATTACCTAGGATTATGTCCCTTCCGATGGGGAAGATCACACGCTCTTAAATAACTTCCTATAACCATATTTAACCTAGTGATCCGTGAAACAAACTCATCCGATATGGAGGAAGTCACTCAGAGCCAACGCGTAAGTTTGTTCACATCACATGTCAAATTTGTAATAGAGGCCATGAGATTCTTAGAATCCCTCTCCCACTTAGTTATTTATAATTGAGGAATTTTTACCATGCAAGCACAACAAGCATATTAACAAAAAGCAATAAATAAGAAAAATAAATTCCAACAATTATGACCTTTTGTTCTTAAATATGTCTCCCGTCGTGTCACCACCTTGTCTCCACCTCCAAGCACCATGCGCAAGCGACATGAAGAGGATCTCCGAGCCGAGATTAAAATCTATTTTAATTTACATCCATCGATCCTATACTCCACGAAGGAGTGTACAACAAGTCTAAATCAAAAGTAAACTAAAATGCGCAGCTAAACAATTACCGTATTTAATTACAAAAATTAAATATTATCTAGCCTCGTCAACCCCGAGGATTCAAATAAATAATTATACACATGCACACACAATCACATACACAACATATTAATCCATAATAGTCAGATCTCATGCCTGTAACTAAAGAGTTAGCCTACGCACATCCTACTATTATTCGGCATAATATAATATATGATAAATGCATAAATGTAACCGAATCCAAAACACACAAAATCGGAAACCATTGGCCCTGATACCAATTGTTGGGTTTCGGTTATGAATGGAAAACCTCTCCATGTCCCCGAATTAAAATTTCATCAATTGAAACCAATCCAAATAGAGAACAATTTCCCAAACAACCAACTCATCATCATACTAATTGATTCGAGTGACCACTTAAACAAACATATTGTTCAAGTCATCTAACTAGTCTAACCAATTAGCCGCAGAATAGACGATGAATGGATCACCGGTTTTTGTGTTTATCATCGAGGTCCATGACAATAATTAATCATACAATTAATTAAACAAGAACAAGGAACTAAAATAAGAAGTTATACCTCTCGTTTACCTCACGATCTTCTATTGTATGACCCAACCTCTTATTGGACGTCGTGTGGGCGACGATCTTCCAAGAAACGAAGTCACCAAGACTAAACCTCCTTCTCCTTTATCTTCCTTGCGTCGAACCCCTAGAGGGTTGGTTGGTTGCCGCCGGCCAAAAGGAGAGGAAGAAGTCCCTCCTTTTGTTTGTGCCAACTCCAAGAAGTGAAGAGGAAGATGATGAAGATGATGAAGAAGAGAAAGATATCTTCTTCCTCCCAATACCACAGCCGAAAGCTCCTTCTTCATCCTCCTTTATTTCCGCCGGCGCCACCCACCTTGGAGTTTCACCGCCGCCCCAAAGCCTTCCCTTGTTTATTTCCGGTGTCGATCACCACCACAGGTGGAGAGGAAGAGAGGGTGAAGAATAGAAGAAGAAGAGAAGTAAACAACTTCTCCTTCCCTTGCTTCCAACTGGCCACCCTCCTCCTCTATACCGCCGGCACCCACAAACCCTAGGAGAGAGAGAGACGTGAGGAGAGAATTAGGTTTTGGCTTATGACTAATTGGATGCCTTGGTCTCATGACACATGAGGTATTTATAGACTACAATAGGGACCATGAAGAGGAGTTGGGTCTTGGCCACCTATTGAATCAAAGCTCGATCCATTAATGATGATCCAATCCACTAAAGGATCACCATTGATCTACCTCACCAACCCCCATAATAAATTATGGGCTCCATCATATTATGTGTACAAAATCTCCCCATGTTTAAGATCTTGAATGTCCATTAATTAATTAAATTACTGATAATTTAATTAATTAATATCTAACTCCATGAATAGTACTACTCAACCTTATCATCATGTCGGACCAAGTCTACCTGCAGGATTTAACATGATGAACTTTATGAGCTCCTCAAGGGGACATCATCAACCTGACGCATCAGGACATGGTTTCCTTCTATAATCAATGGCAAACCATTTAAATAAATTATTTTCCAATTTATCGGGCCTATCGATTTAACCAATAAATCTCAACCACTGGTGAATCAAAGAAATAGATATTAAGTACATGTGCCCGTTATTATATCGGGATTAAGAGCATGTACTCCATAATATCTGAGGTTTGATTCAATTATATAGTCAGTATTGTTGGGATCTCCCGACACCAAAACACAAAACGCAGTGGAAACAAGATCCCTCGAGCGACCCATACGAAAGAAAACTCGTACAAAGTTCATCTATCCAATAGATATATCTACAGTGTATACCTTTGGAGTGTGCTCATTCGCTTATCCCACTCGTCCATGATGCGCCGGATCTCTTGCACGTTCAAATGTCTGTGCCTCTATTCGTATCCACACGGACACGATCTCCCAACTTCGGGAAGAACTACCTTAGTTGTGCTAGCAACTTGAGATAGTTCACAAGACCACCAAGAACCCAACAAGGGTTTCGGCCAAGGAGGAGAAGAGGAAGAAGAGAGGAAGGGAAGAAGAGAAACACTCACTTCACATTAAAAATGACTAGCCCCTCTTTTATACTCATCCCATGAATATGAAGAGTCTTTTGTCTCTTTGACTTCCCTTCATTAAAGCCAATAAAAAGCACATCTTTTTATGTGACTCTTCACCTTCTCTTCATCCAATGAAGATAGACTTTTCTCTTTCCTTCATTAAACACTTTAATGAATCTCCCTTGCAATTCCAGCCAAGTCTGCCAAGCAAGTCATAGAGCTCCCAACCCAGTCTGTCGAGCGTCGAGCTCCCGACCCAGTCTACCGAGCGCCGAGCTCCCGACCCAATCTGCCGAGCTCTCGACCCAGTCTGCGAGTTCCCAACTCGGGCTCCCGACCTAGTCTCCCGAGTTCCCAACTCGAGCTCCTGACCTAGTCTCCTGAGTTCCCAACTCGAGCTCCCGACCAAGTCCCTGAGCTCCTGACCCAGTCTCCCAACCCGAGTCTCCGAGCTCCTGAACTCCCGAAGCATCATGTCCTTAGTGTGTGACCCAATAGGTTCTCGTGACGTTGGCAATGCGCCTAAACGCTTTAGACACATAAGCAATGAGCGGCATCTAGCAATGCATCATTGCTACCCAAGTAACAAAAAAAATCGAGATCCGACTAAACCTCCGTGACTATGATAATGTATGACCTTGTCCTTCTATCCCTGATATCTAGATTGGCCAATAAGGCATAGACCGTGTCATCCTCGATCAATCTTTGTGTTTCTTGATCTCCGAGTAGACTCACTCAAACAAATGAGCTCAATATCTCATATTGACTCATTTGAGCATGGTCATGCGTTTTAGTAGTCCTACTCGATCAAGGGGCCCAAGATATCACTCCCGTCATATGGAAGAGATAGATCCCATCTACATCACTCACATCCCTCCGCATAATTCATTACATACCCAGGGATCACCTTTATAGTCCACCCTGTTACGGGTGATATTTGATGATACCAATATACATAACTCCTTATGTAGGGAATCGCAGTGACTTCGGGTCTAAGGACTATTCATACTAATTATCACATGAGAAAGTTTATGACACTCATTTGACAATCTATGAAACTTTCTCATGGCGGGTCAATTCAGTACACATTCTCTAATGTATACCCATGTGTCAACTTGATATCACATATCCATGACTTGTGAGCTCAAGTCATCAATTGACCTACATGCTAGTCTCTATGCATTAATATTGTCCTTGAATATTAATGCTTGACTAGGAATAATTTAGTGTAGTGTTCTCTACATTATCTCACTATCGATTCAACCAATCGATATAATGTAGATAAGAACCTACTATACAAGGACATTATTATACTTAGTTATTTGGCTCAAATAATAAAGTAAGTATAATAAGCAAACATGCCTTTATGGGCTTGGCTGGACGGCCTCGGTACGGTGAAGGGTGGCATGGAGACAAGCTGGAGGCTTGTGTGCACCCGAGGGACCTTGGAGAGCAGGGACGATAAGCTGATGGGCGCGGACTTCGAGGCGTACGTGAAGGGTGGCATGGAGGCAAGCTGGAGGCTTGCATGCGCATCCGAGGCACGAGGGCCGAAGATGAAGAGGGCACGAAGGCAATAATTGAGGCTGCGGATGAGGAGTCAGTCGAGTAGTGAGGGTACGAGTGCAGTGTGATTGTACACGAGAAATCCTAGGGTTTGAGTGCGAAGTGGAATGTACTCAGGAAGGGTAACCTTAGGTGAGTGAGTTGACCAGTCGACTGGCCTGGGGGCAGTCAACTGATGGAACTCACAGAAGGGTCTCAGCCTGGGACCAGTTGACTGCCCTTGGGGCAGTCGACTGGCAGGTGGCTGGTGAGTTGGCTGAGAATTCGAACGTTGGGGTGCAACAGTCGAATCTCAGTGGCACCAGTCGACTGCCCTGGGGGCAGTCGACTGGTAGCGAGGGTTTCAGCCCAAGTCCTATTTAAAGAGGACTTCGTGGTGGCTGAGATTCTCGACGAATCTTGTCTTGGTTAAAGGCAAGATAGTAGTCTTTGTGCTCAGAGGTTTGCTTGGTGTTGTGGCGAGGTTTCTCCACCCACAAGGAGCGACGAGGGCTAGCCGGAGGTTAACCGGGGAGTGATCCACCGACGGATTCTTGGATTAGTCACCCGACCGGGATGGATACCAAGTAAATTCTATTTGTTAGCGTTGTTTATTTTCTTTATTATTGTTTCCGCTGTGCAACTAACAACGCAGGTACAAGAAAGATCCGAGAACCGCTATTCACCCCCCCCTCTAGCGGACACAATCGATCCATTAATTAATAGCTTATCATCTTAACTAATGTAAGAGAAAGGTTCCTTCCAAGTAGAACCAAACATATATTGGCTCTAAGGTTGGTCTTGTTAACCTCTAGTGGGATTCAAAAGTGGTCAACCAATAAGCCCTTGGGTTTATTGGTAATGGGAAGACTTGTCTTCCTTAAGATTTTTTGACTCTAACTAAGGAGGTAACAAAACCAAATAGGCTTGCTCTAAGCCTAGGGGCAGAGAACCAAAGATATCTAAGAAATGGTTTATCTTGATAAGTATAGGTCCTTAGTCAATTCAAAATAGAGGTACCTTTGAATATATTGCTTATTTTATAAATAATTATTCAAAGGACAAAGTACATTTACTTAATGTACTGCTAAACTGAATACTTTGATGAGATCAAAGAGTTCAAATCTGATGCAGAAGAAATATCAGAGTAAAAGTATTGTGACATTATGATTAGATCATGGTGGCAAGTACCTCTAGGGATAGTTGTAGGACTTACTTATCAGAGAATTGAGATTTGATCCCAATTCACTGCACCTGGTGTGTCACGCCCCGAGACCTAGGAGCCGCTGATCCAATAGAAAATCGGACAGCACCTCCCCTGTCCGGCGGATAATTTACACATGCATACAATATATATAACAATCCCACGCAGTTTATATAGGGCCTCAGTCCTCAAATTCAAACAAAAACAAGAACATATGATAATAAAAGCATAAATCCCAAAGCACGTACTTACCTGAGCTGCCAGGGGGCAGGAATGCAGCAAAGCCACACACACAGTCCAACAGAGGACTCAAAAGTACAATGCCATAAATAAAGTCACACACTACAGGTTCACGAAAAATCCAATGCAACGAAATAAAGCATAACAGGATCCAAAAACATAAAGTAGTCTATAAAACCCAAAACGAACGTGGTAGCAATAGCACGGGACTGGCGACTCGGACCCTCCTGACAGATATCAACCTGAAATCAAAAAGTAATGGCAACGGTGTGAGTCCATAAGCTCAGCGGATACCCAACAGATATGCATAGTACGTTACAATAACAATAAGGATCTATGCTAATACAGTCTCATATAACAATCCGAAAGGGTATACTAAAGATACTAAATACAGGTACATACCCGAATCCGTCTAGCCTGCAAAGTGTGAAATACATCCCTATGGAACAAGTATAACATATAATCCAAGATAAAATAGGTATCCAATATATGCATGTCAATCAAGTGCAGAAATCAAATGCAGCAAACAATGCACGATGCAAAATATGCACATGGTGCAATGACATGTGTCACCCCTGACACCAATCAGATCATCGTCCACCCTGTCATAAATGAACGTCCGAAAGGGTAGAGCTATGACAACTGTACGCACCCTGCTATCACTGCTACTGAGTGACCGAGTGGACAGGATGCTGGCGGAGGTCTCTCTCCTACCCCAAGCAGTGGGGGAGTCTAGCTCTCATCTTCTCGTGTCTCAGGACGAGAAGGGATCCCTGGCTGCTACCACGCCCGAAACCACCCTCCAAATCGTGGTCGAACGGAGCAATACAGGGCAAATGCACACACCCTACGGTAGCCACTACCCCTGAGTGGATGTGTGTGCATATCCTCATGTAACTGGCGACGGGCTCGGACTATATAGGAGCCGATGATCGCCAGCATGCAACAATGCAAAGATGGTGCATGATCCAAACATACAACCCTCACCAAGTTCTCAACTAACACCACCGGGTGCTAAGAATAGGTTTGAATCCTATGTCATGGGATACAAGTAACCTAGTAGATATACTAACAAAATAACTAGTGATTTATCACTATCAAAATGCAAAAGGGAAGGTATTACTACGTTTATGTATATATCTACCCATATAGATGGCAACTCGTGAGACTGTATAAAATGAAACAGGAGCTAACCTCAAGGATAAACAGCAGCATATATCAGATACAGGTACACTAAGGCAGATAAGCATACAATCTTACTGTTATCTATAACAGACAATGCATAGCAAGAAGACTATATCTAAAAGATAAGTCAAAGGGTACCCGCCTCCAAATAGAAGAATCCAAGTGCGAAGAGAACCCCCAGCCAATATCAGCAATAAAACTCCAAATCAAATCCCTGTATCAAGGACAGATTTAATTAGCTATTACAAAAATAATAACTAGCTAATTAATCCCTAATCCGTTCTAGGGTTGACCTAATCCGTCCCTTTCCATTTAATTACCTCCACTTAAATAGAAGGTTCCTAATTACCCCATGTAATTTAAGATTAGGTTATTAGATTTAATCTCCAATTAACCCATTCAACTTCAAATCTAATAAACATCATAAATCAAACCAACCTATAATCGCATTCAGCTCCTCCACAGCTCATGGCACAAGATTCCCATCTAAACAAATCTTGGTTGCAATTCTCTATATCCAAACAGACCAAATCTATAGATCTACCAAGCTAATTAGGAACTCATCTACAACATCTCTAACCTAACAGATCCAACCGCCCACTGATTTACCCAATTCTCAATTCATCCAACCTTCATGGCATGGTGCTACAAATCAAACAAAAATGACAATATTCCATACTCAAAGCAGGGAATCCTCACCTAACAGTAGTCGACAGCCACCTCTCTGCTCCGAATCTGGTGACACCGCACGAGGAAAGCAATCCGCTAATATCAACTCCTTTGCTTCGATCAAGATATGATCCAATCGGTTGCAAACCAATTCCTGCTAGAGTAGCTATGACAATTCAATATTCAACCTTCGATTGGAGTCAACACAACCTAGAAACCCTAGGTCTTACAACTCACCTGTTCGAGGCTAGAGGAAGAGATCGACTGTTCGGTTGCTTGGCTACGGCGATTGAAGAGTCGACGCTGCAGCTAGGGTTCGCGAACGAGGAGAAGAAAATAGAGGAGGCAGAAGTCGCCTCTTGGCTGCGGCCGAGGTTCGCTGAGAAGAGTTGAGGGAGGGATCGGGTGGCTACGACTTGCGACTAGGGCAAGCGCTCAGAGGAGAGGGAGGCGGCGCGTCCTTCACCTTCGGCGACGTCACGCGAAGGGAGAGGAAGGGAATCGGAGGAGAAGCGTCGGGTCGGCGCCGACTGCAGGCTTCGCGAGGGGAGGAAGGAGAAAAAATCGGGATGGCTAAAGGTTAGGGCTCGCGAGCGGGTTTAGGGCACAGGCGAGTGGGAGAGAAAGGTAAGTATTAAATAATAATAATTCTAATTATTATTTTTCCTTTTATAACCATATAACTATATATATATATATATATATAACCATATATATATAACACTATATATATATATATATATGTATATATATTTCAAATTTTTTTTACACGTATTTTACATTCTCCCCCACTAATAAAAATTTGGTCCCCAAATTTCGTTAATTACCCATAGCAGATACTAACAACATATAGATAGTATAATGCTGAACGAAATCTAGCCATACATACCTCCGGTAAATAAATGAGGATAAGGAGCTCTGATCGTATCCTCAAGCTCCCAAGTCGCCTCCTCATCAGAGTGATGCTGCCATCCGACCCTAACTAGACGGATGGTCTTGTTCCGCAACTGACGCTCTCTGTAGCCCAGAATCCGTGTCGGAACCTCCTCATACGTCGTGTCGGGCTGAAGGGAACCAGATATATCCGACAGCACATGTGTAGGGTCTGGTACATATCTCCTCAACATCGATACATGGAATACATCATGCACTCCAGCCAGAGCAGGAGGTAGCGCTAGACGGTAAGCCACTGCTCCAATCCTCTCCAAAATCTGGAAAGGGTCAATATATCGCGGAGCAAGCTTACCTCGAAGACCGAATCTCTTCACCCCTTTCGTGGGTGAAACACGCAGGAACACATGGTCACCAATGGAGAACTCCAGAGGTCTCCGTCTCCGATCCGCATAACTCTTCTGTCGATCCTGCGCCTCGGACATCCGCCGTCTGATAGTACGGACCAACTCTGCCTCGTGCTGTGCCCTCTGAGGTCCGAGCAACTGGGACTCCCCAACCTCCTCCCAAAGGGTGGGTGTCCGACATGCCCTACCGTACAACGCCTCATACGACGCCATCTGTATAGACGCATGATAGCTGTTGTTGTAAGCAAACTCCACTAGATGTAAATGATCCTCCCAGCAACCTCCGAAATCCACAGCACAAGCTCTCACTAGGTCCTCTAAGGTCTGAATAGTCCGCTCTGATTGCCTGTCGGTCTGCGGATGAAAAGCGGTACTGAACCGTAACTCAGTGCCCATAGCCCGCTGCAGACTCTGCCAAAAGCGTGATGTGAAGCGCGGATCTCGATCTGATATAATACTCATCAGAATACCATGTAATCGAACAATCTCTCAACAGTATAACTCTCCTAGTCTGTCCAGGGAATCGGTCCTCCGTATGGCCAAGAAGTGTGCGGATTTGGTTAATCAATCAACGATCACCCAAATCGCATCATGCCCTCGTTGAGTCCTCGGTAATCCAACCACAAAGTCCATGGTAATATGTTCCCATTTCCACTTAGGAATGGGAATCCTCTGGAGTAGTCCAGCAGGTCTCTGATGTTCAGCCTTAACCTGCTGACAAACTAGACATCTCGCTACAAAATCCACGATGTCTTTCTTCATACCGTTCCACCAATAGGAACGCCTCAGATCTCGGTACATGCGAGTCCCGCCCGGGTGGATAGCAAATCGGGAGCGATGAGCCTCCTGAAGTAACTCCTCTAGGACCGGATGTGACTCAGGTACACATAATCTCCCTCGGAAGTAAAGAATACCTTCGTCATCTCTGGTGAACTCAGTCTGCTGTCCTGAATCTATCTGGCTACCCAGGAACTGCAGGTGCTGATCACCGGCCTGTGCCTCTCGAATTCTCGTCCGTATCGACGACTGAGCAACCATAGTCACAAGAATACCATGCTCGGTCTGTCTCTGCTCCTCTAAGCCTAACTCTGAAAAACCCTGTACCAGCTCGGTGACTAATACCCGGAGGCAGGCCAAAGTCCCTCTGGACTTCCTGCTCAATGCGTCGGCCACAACATTAGCTTTCCCTGGGTGGTAGCTAATGGTGCAATCGTAGTCCTTCAAGAGTTCCATCCATCTCCTCTGTCGGAGATTGAGTTCCTTCTGCGTAAACAGGTACTTGACTTGAGCTCACAAGTCATGAATATGTGATATCAAGTTGACACATGGGTATACATTGGAGAATGTGTACTGAATGACCCGCCATGAGAAAGTTTCATAGATTGTCATATGAGTGTCATAGACTTTCTCATGTGACTATTGGTATGAATAGTCCTTAGACCTGAAGTCACTACGGTTCCCTACATAAGGAGTTATGTACTTTGATATCGTCAAACGTCACCCGTAACAGGGTGGACTATAAAGGCGATCACTGGGTATGTAATGAATTATGCGGAGGGATGTGAGTGATGTAGATGGGATCTATCCCTCCCATATGACGGGAGTGATATCTGTGGGCCCCTTGATCAAGTAGGACTACTGAAACGCATGGTCATGCTCAAATGAGTCAATATGAGATATTGAGCTCATTTGTTTGAGTGAGTCTACTCGGGGATCAAGAAACATAAGATTGATTGAGGATGACACGGTCTATGCCTCATTGGTCAATCTAGATATCAAGGATTGAAGGACAAGGTCATACACTATCATAGTCACGGAGGGTTAGTCGGATCTCGACTTTTCTTGTTACTTGGGTAGCAATGATGCATTGCTAGATGCCGCTCATTGTTTATGTGTCTAAAGTGTTTAGGCGCATTGCTAATGTCACGAGAACCTATTGGGTCACACACAAAGGACACAATGCTTCGAGAAAGTTGATCAGCAGATCTGAGCCCGAGTTGGGAATTCGAGAGATTTAAACCCGAGTTGGGAACTCGGGAGACCTGAGCCCGAGTTGGGAACTCGGGAGGTCAGTTCGGGGGACTCGAGTTGGGAACTCGAGAGAGGCCAAGTCGGAGCTCGGCGAGTCGAGTCGGAGCTCGGCGGGCTGAGTCGGAGCTCGGCGGGCCGAGTCGGAGCTCGGCGGGCCGAGTCAGAGCTCGGCGGACCGAGTCGGAACTCGACGGATCAGGTCGGCACTCGGCAGATTGGGTCGGAGCTCGGCAGACTGGGTCGGGAGCTCGCCACTCGGGAGACTTGGTCGGGAGACCGAGTCGGAAGCCCAAGAGGCCCGGTCGGAGTTGCATGGAGGAAAGAGAAAAGTCTCTTTTCATTGGATGAAAAGATTCTTTTCTTGCATGGGAAATGATAAAGAGCCACATAAAAAGATGTGCTCTTTATTGGGAAGCCAAAGAGACACAAACCTCTTCATATTCATGGGATGATTATAAAAGAGGGTCTTATGACTTTGGATGAGGTCTTCTTCTTCTTGCCTTAGCTTTTCCCCTTCCCTTCTTCTCTTCTTCCTCTCCTCCACTCTTGGCCGAAACCTTATTGTAAGGTTCTTGGTGTTTTCGAGCTACCTCAAGTTGCTAGCACAACTAAGGTAGTTCTCCCGAAGTTGAGAGATTGTGTCCGTGTGGATACGAATAGAGGCACGGACGCTTGAACGTGCAAGAGATCCGGCGCATCTTGGACGAGCGGGATAACCGAAGGGCACGCTTCAAAGGTATAAACAGTAGATAAATCTATTAGATAGATAGCTTTGTACGAGTTTTCTTTCGCATGGATCGCTAGTAGGTTCTTGTTTCCGCTGCGTTTTTATTGTTTTGTGCCCGAAGAACCCAACATAAATATCTCATAGGAGTCATGATACAAGGTTAATAATTAATCCCTGATTAATTTTAGAATTAATCCATAATTAATTGGAAAATTTTCAATTAATTAAGACCCTTACCTCTCTCTCTCTCTCTCCCTCACCCTCTCTCACCTAGGGCGCCGGCGGCCGGTGGAAGAAGAGGACCTTCTCCTCTTCTTCCTTTGGTTTTCTTTCCATCCTCAAGGGCACGCTCGATCACAGAGCAAGGGTGGAGTTGGCTTCGACCCTTGGTGGCGCGCGGCAAGGAGGGAGGAAAGGAAACTTGGCGGCGCAAGGTGAGGTGTAGGCGCCGGCGATGGAGGAGAAGAGAAGCTTCTCTTTTCTTCTTCTTCCACTCTCTTCTTCTACATCCTTTGCTGTGGTCGTACACAGGACAAAGAGAAGCTCCCTTCTCTTTTGTGGCGCGTGGAAGTAGAGGAGGAAGGAGGGTGGTGCGCCGGCGAGGTTGGCTTCCCCTTTGGTCTTTGTCACCGGCAAAGGGAGAGGTCGGAGGAGTCTAGCTTTCTTGCGAGCCTATGGCCATGAGATAGGAAGAGAACACAGAGGTTGGCGCGGGCTGTGGTGAAGGAGAGGAGCTCCTCTTCTCAGCTTCATCGGCTCTTCCTTGAAGGGTCGCCGGCGGTGAGCCAAACCCTAACCCTAGGGTTTGGTGGTTGGCGCAAAGAAAGTAAGAGAGAAAGGATTAATTGGTACGCCTTGGTGACTCTGCGTCTTGGTAGATCATCGCCCATACGATGTCCAGGAGGGGTGGGTCATAAGGTAGAAGACTGCGAGGTAAACGGCGAGGTATAATTCTCCCGAGCTCCGTTTTACTTTTGCTATGCTTAATTGTGCCATGTCTCTTTGTCTCATCATTTTACGTATGTTTGTTAATTATTTTGATTATTGATCATGGATAATAATTAACTAATTGGACCCCGAAGATAAACACAAAAACCGGCGATCCAAATCGTCATCTCTTCCGTGGTTAATTAATCCGAAAAGTTACAAGGCCTTAACCTTGGTTTTGGCTAAGTTGTAACTTGGATTAATTGACACGACAACGAGACGGTCGTTAGAGGGACGGGTCTCTATTTAGATTAAAAAATTTTAATCCGTAGTCATAGAGAGGTCTCTCAAGTACGACCCCGTGGTTGTCTTGGAAACCGCCAAGCCATACTAACAATTGGTATCAGAGCTGTCTTTCCATTTTTTGTGTTTAGGATTCGGTTATTTTTCTGCACATTATCATGTACATTATTTTGCTAGATAATATTTGGATGTGCATAGGATAACTTTGTATTGTAGGCACTATATTCCAACTATTATGGCAATTGTGATTATTGTATGTGATTGATTGTGTTTGATGTAAATTATTTGAATCCTCGGGGTTGACGTGGCTAAATAAGTTATTTAATTTTTGAAATTAAATATGGCACTTGTTTAGCCAAGCTTTCTATTTACTTTTGATCTAGATGGCATGTACACTCCTTTGTGGAGTATAGGATCAATGGATGTAAATAAGTAAGCTAGTCATCTCGGCTCGAGGACTCCTTCATGGTGGCCTGTGCATGGAAAGGATGGAGCAGACGAAGTGACAACACGACTGGAGGCGCATTGGAGACCAAGGCTATAATAGTTGGAAAATTCAAGGATTTTTTTATTGCACTATTATATTGGTTTATGTGCTTGTTGTGTGTGTGCATGTGAAAACCTCAACATAAATAACTAAGTGGGAGAGGGACCCTAAGGGTCCTATGACCTCCATTACAATCTGATAAGTGATGCGAACAAGTCTGCGCGTCGGCTCTGACTGCCTTCTGTTGAGGCAATCTATGGTCCTGAGTGACCATGATTTTTGATGTTTGGGCAAAGGGTTTAAGTTAGGTTTCCCTTGTATTCTAATATGTGTATGTTGAGTGTGCAGGTTGTGCAAGTTTACACATATTGACTTGGCTGGATGGCTTCGGTATGGTGAAGGGTTGCATGGAGACAAGATGGAGGTTTATGTGCACCCGAGGGACCTTAGTATAGCAGGAATGATGAACCGAGGGGCGCGGACTTCGAGGCATACGTGAAGGATGGCATGGAGACAAGCTGGAGGCTTGTGTGCATCCGAGGGACGAGGGCCGAAGATGAAGAGGGTGCGAAGGCAATAGTCAAGGCTACTGGTGAAGAGTTAGCAAGTCATGAAGGGACAAGAGCCGAGGGAGGAGGACTCCAAGGGCAAGCCGGGAAGTGGACTTCAAAGGGGACACGCGAAGGGTGGCATGGAGGCAAGTCGAGGACTTGCTTGCGCATCTGAGGGATGATAGCCGGCGGAAGAGGACTTCAAGGGGCAAGCCAAGGGAGTGTACCTGAAGGCGCGCGTGGAGGAGGGTCATGAAAGTGAGGAAGAGTGAGATTGTAAGCTGGGCAGTCGACTGGTGATACAACAGTCGACTGACAGCAAGTTCTGAAACTCACAGAACACTTTTTACCCTGGACCAGTCGACTGCTCTGGGAGCAGTCGACTGGTGTGTAGCAGAATTCGAACGTTGCGGGTTGTCAACGGTCGAATCTGAGTGGGGGCAGTCGACTGCCCTGGGAGCAGTCGACTGCCAGCGAGGGTTTCCAGCCTGAGTTCTATTTAAAGAGAACTCAGTTTGGGCTGGGGTTCTTGATGAAATCTGCTTGGGTAGAGTAGATTAGTAGCCTTTGGTGCTCAGGTGTTGTCAAGGTGCTGTGGCGAGGATTCTCCGCCCACAAGGAGCGACAAGGGCTAGCCGGAGGTTATCCGAGGAGTGATCCACCGAAGGATTCTTGGATTAGTCACCCTTAGGGGTGGATACCAAGTAAAATCGGTTTGTTAGCATTGTTATTCATTGTTAGTTTAATTCTTTTGTATTTCCGCTTGCGCAACTAACAACGTAGGAAGAAGAAAGTCGAAGAATTGCTATTCACCCCCCCCCCTCTAGCAACCGTATCGATCCAACAAGTGGTATCAGAGCTAGGACCGCTCTTGATTGGACTAACCGCCAAAGGAGCAAAGAAAGCTAGAGGAAGAACATGGAAGATAAATTTGGGGATGACATCTTCACTCCACCGCCCTACGCCCATGAAGATTTCACATATTAGAAGACAAGAATAGAGACATGGTTCGGAATGGAGTGGGACCTTCGGATTGCGCTTGAAGAGCCCTTCGAGATTCCAAAGGATAAGCACGGGAAGAAGCTTAGGCCTAAATATTGGAATCAAGAGCAACAAGAACAAGCTAGGGCAAATGAAAAGGTAATCGGTACATTGATTAATATTTTGCCTAACCATGTTTTGAGTAGTGTAGGGGTATACAAGAATGCACATGATCTATGGAAAAAGATAAAAGTATACCATGAAAACCCTACACGAGGTCAATTAGTGGAAGAGCCCGAGGAAGTGAGCTCAAGAGCTCAAAAGGAGGAACAATCAAGTGAGAAATCCTCTACGTCATCAAGAGAAGAGGAAAAGGAGCAATCGGATGGGGAGAGAAGTTCAACATCCGAAGAGGAAGATAAAGAAGTTGAAGAATCATCCACTTCCTCTAGAGAAGGAGAAGAGGTCACCACCTCAAGGATTGAGGGGGAGGAGAGACCCACCTCTATGCCGGAACAAGAGGAAGCATCCACTTCATCCAAGGTTGAAGAAGAAGTTAACCTAGCCTCCACCTCCACCAAAGCAAAGAAAAAGGATCATATCATATGCTTTGGTTGCAACAAAAAGGGACACTACAAAGATAAGTGTCCAAAGGGTAAGAAAAAGGAGGTACACTCTAAACCTATCTCAATTCAATTAAATTCTATCATGAAGTGTAGGATTGGAGAAGCCCAAGAGAAGAAGAAAAAATTAGATGCTTCACGTGTGGTGAGCTAGGTCACTACCACACGAAGTGCCCAAAGAAAAGTGAATCAAGAAAATGGAGCATCTAAGAAGATGGGAGAAGGAGGAAACAAAGAAGAGAAGAAGCTCACAACAAGGAGGAACTACAAGGGTAAGGGAGGTAATCCCTAACTTTAAGTTAAAACACAATTCAAATTTAAGTTTCTCTATGTATGATAAAAATAATGTTAATTATCCATCTATACATGCTAGAATTAATGAAAATTGCTTACTTGTGCACAATTTTGGATTTAGATATAATGATAGGACTAGGGTTAACATGGTAGATCAAAACCCTAGGAAAAGTATACATCATGATAAACCTAGAACCCTTGGACCTAAGGATCATGGCATTAATCCCAAGAAGGAAAAGAATGTGCCTAGAAAGGAGTGTAGATCTAGGAATGTCCAAAGTGGACATATGGACACTAAGGTTAGAAACGGAAAATCAAGCCTTGAGGGCAAGACTTGATACATTGGAAAAGACCCTAGAAAGATTCACGGTTGGATCTAAGGGTTTAGACATGGTGTTTGGTAGTTTAAAACCCAACTATGATAGATCGGGATTAGACTATCGGTCTAAGGTCTCCAATGCCAAGGAAAAGAAATATGCTGGGGAAGCATATAGTAATGGCAAGAAGGAGAAGTCTAAAAATGGCAAGGGGGTGCCATTCAAAGGGAAAGAAAATGACATAACCAAGGGCAAGGTATCCAAGGTTTAGAAGGTTAGGTTTGTAGGCCAAGAATCACAGGGGGCACACCGGTGTGGTCTAGTATGGATTGAGTCACCTAGGGAGGTGGCTAGGGCTAAGAGCTCAAGGGGGAGCTCTAGGAACCTTTAGGGTCCATGGTAAATGAATCTCAAGAGATTTTCTCGTAGGAAATTAGATGAAATGTGCCAAAAGGGTTGGAAGACTTGGGTAAGTCTTAATCCTAGGGAATTGGCACATTAAAAGGAGTTTTAGGGAGAAAAAGATAAAAATGGGAGTATATTAGATAAAATCAGGGTTTAATAGGTAAATACCATACAATTCAGTGCTAGAAATGAATTATGATCAAGTATGAGAAGATACATTGAAGAGAAGTCAAAATTAGAACTTTTGGAGAAGTTTAAATGATACATTTTATGAGAAGTTGAGTTTCATGCCAATCTTGGGATTTGGAGTACATTTATTTGGAAACATATTTTTCCCAAGTAAGCATAGGATCCACAAATCTCCCCACGAAATTTCAGATTTTTTGGAGATTTATGAAATTATTTAGGCATTACTAAAATTGGGTTGAAAACCCTGTAATTCAGGTATCAGTCGACTGCCCTGGGGGGCAGTCGACTAATCCATAGGTTTTAAGAAGAAAAGGCACATTGGATGATAAGAACTTGCATAAGAAAAGGTCATGATAATTTATGAGATTTTATAGGTTGATATTATGATTTGAAGGTCATAGAGTATTATTGGATGATGGGATAAGGCCTTAAAGTAAAATCCTTGGTTATAATTTCATATTCTTTGAATCAAGGTTTGCCTTGTGATTCAATGTTGATTTTATGGAATAAGGTCTTATTGATATCAAGAAATTTAAGGAGAATTGATAAGTGCTTAAGATTCATTGGATGATGTTAAATGATAAGCTCTTGATGAATGAAAGGATATGAATGTTTCTCATATGTATCTAGGATTAAGAGATAAAAAGGGGGAGGCTTTCATCATATTAAGGATACATAAAAAGGAGAGTTGAAGACGATTCCATGTGCCAAATTATAATGGTTAGCCTTGACAAACACATGGAATTATAGATGGATTTGAAAGTTGATACCAAAATGCCAAACTTTTGAGGAAATTAGAGGATGTACCAAAAGTCAAGCACATTTGATACTTTTCATAAAACCATATTTTTCTAGGATAGGGTATATCCTAGCAAATGTGCTTGCAAAGTTTTAAATTTTTCCAGGTTTTCTAGGATTTCTAGAGGGTTCTAGGGTAGAAAACTTGGGTTGTTAAGTTAGAATTAACATTGGTGTTAAGTTGGGGTATAACTTAACATTGGTTTTATGGTGTCAAGTTGGGTAGAACTTGACCTTGGTAAATTGAAAATTGGGAAAAGGCATAGGTTAAGGGGGAGGTTGTCTCCTTGTTTGCCTTAATTTTCATAGGAAATTTTTGGGTTTTATGTCCAACTTGGGAATGGTGATAGATACATGGTTGAATATATTTTTTCCAAGTAGGTATGGGTACCACAAACTTCTCCACAAAATTTGGGAATTTTTGGAGATTTGTGGAATTTCTGGCGCATTTCTGAATTTGGCCAGAAAAACTAATTTTTAGAGTATCAGTCGACTGCCCTGGGGGCAGTCGACTGGTCAGGGCTGATTTTTGTATTAGCAGCTGGGAAGTGGTCCAAATGATGGAAAATGAGTGTATGGGGGGCTAGTACACTGTGTTTAGGATCATTAGGAATTAAAAGAACCAATAATTGAGATATTATTGGGTTCTTTTTGATGTTAGGCAAAGGGGGAGAAGTTTGGGTTTAATTTGGGAAACCAAACACACCTTTGTAGGAAACCCTAGGTTTAGGGGGAGCATGGTTGCTCCATTCTTGGCGTAAGGGGAACCTTGGAGACGTTCTTAAAAAACCTTTGTAAGTCCAATGTAGGGGGAGCTTGGGAGAAGCTTTAAAAAACTCGTTTTGGTTAAAAATCCTAACTTGGAGGGTTAGGTGTGGAAAATTCCTAACTTGGAGGGTTAGGTGTGTGAAAAGTCCTAACTTGGAGGGTTAGGTGTGGGGGAACCTTAGGATAGGTTCTTAAAAAGTCTGTTTTGGAAAAATTCTTAACTTGGAGGGTTAGGTGTGGGATGTCTTGGGATAGGATCCATGATTACATTGCATATGCATTGACAGTGTAAGTCCAAGATGGAGTCTTAGCAACGTAAGTTCAGTTGTTTGTTTAGCATTGTTTTTGCTACTTATTACTATTTGTTTTTCCTAACTTAAACGTATTGCCAAACATCAAAAAGGGGGAGATTGTTGAGGCAATCTATGGTCCGGAGTGACCATGAGTTTTGATGTTTGGGCAAAGGGTTTAAGTTAGGTTTCCCTTGTGTTCTAATATGTGTATGTTGAGTGTGCAAGTTGTGCAGGTGTACACATATTGACTTGGCTGGACGACTTCGGTATGGTGAAGGATTGCATGGAGACAAGCTGGAGACTTGTGTGCACCTGAGACACCTTGGTATAGCAGGGATGATGAGCCGAGGGGCGCGGACTTCGAGGCGTACATGAAGGATGGCATGGAGACAACCTGGAGGCTTGTGTGCATCCGAGGGACGAGGGACGAAGATGAAGAGGGCGCGAAGGCAATAGTCAAGGCTACTGGTGAAGAGTCAGCAAGTCATGAAGGGACAAGAGCCGAGGGAGGAGGACTCCAAGGGCAAGCCAGGAAGTGGACTTCAAAGGGCACACGCGAAGGGTGGCATGGAGGCAAGTCGAGGACTTGCGTGCGCATCCGAGGGACGATAGCCGGTGGAAGAGGACTTCATGGGGCAAGCCAAGGGCGTGTACCTGAAGGCGCGTATGGAGGATGTCATGAAAGTGAGGAAGAGTGAGATTGTAAGCTGGGCAATCGACTGGTGATATAATAGTCGACTGGTGATATAACAATCGACTGCCAGCAAGTTCTGAAACTCACAGAACACTTTTTGCCCTGGACTAGTCGACTGCTCTGGGAGCAGACGACTGGTGTGTAGTAGAATTCGAACATTGGGGGCTGTCAACGGTCGAATCTGAGTAGGGGCAGTCGACCGCCCTGGGAGCAGTCGACTGCCAGTGAGGGTTTCCAGCCCGAGTTCTATTTAAGGAGAACTCGGTTTGGGCTGGGGTTCTTGGCGAAATCTGCTTGGGTAGAGTAGATTAGTAGCCTTTGATGCTCAGGTGTTGTCAAGGTGCTGTGGCGAGGTTTCACCACCCACAAAGAGTGACAAGGGCTAGCCGGAGGTTATCCGGGGAGTGATCCACCGAAGGATTCATGGATTAGTCACCCTTAGGGGTGGATACCAAGTAAAATCGGTTTGTTAGCATTATTATTCGTTGTTAGTTTTATTCTTTTGTATTTCCGCTTGCGCAACTAACAACGTAGGAAGAAGAAAGCCGAAGAAATTCTATTCACCCCCCCTCTAGCAAACGTATCGATCCAACACCTTCCTCCCCATCGAATGGGCTTGTTCTGCGGATCACTAGGTCAAAAAAGACTATATGAAATTATTGAAAAGCGTATGTACTCCCCATCGGAAGATACATAATCGGAAATAATTTTACTTGGTGTCGTGTAATGGTAAACACTTAGATACACATAATAGAATCCTCCCCATCGGAGTCACTGCTATTATTTGTAGGGTCGAAGAGGACCAACTATTAATTTTACTTGTCAGAAAGTTAGGATGACAAGATAGTAAAATTAAAGGGTAAAACCTCCTCTCACAAATGTAGAATTCGTATACGTCCACACCATCGTGGCATACGAAATTCTCGGTGTTTTGAGGTGTTGGTTGTTTTTGAAAATTTATTATTTTGAGGAGTCAATTTATTTTCAAAAACTAAAGTGTGTGATTGTTTTGATTCTCAGGTGTTTTAAAATGGATCTAGAGCACTTGACCTAAAACCAACTTAATGCCCCTAACGATAAGGATTGGGAATTAAACATGGATTTTGTCTCTACGCCGAGGAACCCAAAAGTGATCTTGTCGAGTTCTGTGCCGAAAAACCTAGCGAGATTAACACTGAAGAGGAGTTTGAATATTTTAGGAAATGGCTAGAAACAGACGAGATGATTGAATGTCATCAAAATCAGGCTTCTTCCATTACCAGTAATAAAATATCCGAACTCGACGAACTCTTCGGGTAGAGTAATCGAGCCGCTAGGCATAAGGTCTTGAAGAACTTGATGACAACTATCTTGGTTGAGGGTATGCCCATGAGGGAACATGTTCTCAAAATGATGGCTTGGCTGAAAGAGATGGAAATCCTTGGAGCAAAAATTGATGGGGAAACCCAGATCGATTTTATCCTCCTATCTCTACTAAAGAGTTTTGAGGAGTTTCGCCTAAGATACAATATGGACAATCTTGCATATTCGTGGGCAATGCTTCTGACAGAACTCAAGGCGGCAAAGGGGTTTTCTCTTTAGAGTTCACAGACTTTCGTTGCTCATGAGGTTTCTACTTCTAAACCGAAAGGAAAGAAGAATAAGAAACAAGCTGGAGCAAAGAAAGAATTACAAGGACCTCAGGGGTGCATAAAGAAGTCGAAAGGCAAGTGCTTTGTGTGCAAGCAGTCTGGACATTGGAAGACGGATTATCCCCGCCGTCAAAGTAGTGATACAATTATATTTTCTTCTTTTATCGTTGTAACATGTTTAGCGGTGATATCTACCGGTACCTGGTGAGTAGATACGGATGCCACTAATAATCATGTCTGCATTTTTGTGCAGGGGTTCTAGGAAACCCGACGGCTAGCTGAGGAGGATATCACTGACTACATGGATGGGCTATGGAGATGACTTTTTGCAGTGTGAGTTTTATCTATTTCATCTATGTCTTTAGCATAGGTTGGCATAGTTTTGGCTTTATAGAGATTGCCTTTATGTACTTAGTTTTTGGAAAGAACTTTTGTTCAGTTTCTGGAATAAGATATTTCTATTGCTTTTATTTGTTAAAAGTGGAATAGAATGATTATCTATTAAAGTACATAGATAGGCAATTAGTATATAAAACCAAAAGGCTCCCATGATGCAATTAATGTTGAGGCAATATGTGATCCGGAGTGATCATGAGTTTTGATATTTGGCCAAAAGGTTTAAGTTAGGTTTACCCTTGTGTTCTTATATGTGTATGTTGAGTGTGCAGGTTGTACAGGTTACACATATGGGCTTGGCTGGACGGCCTCGGTACGGTGAAGGGTGGCATGGAGACAAGCTGGAGGCTTGTGTGCACCCGAGGGACCTTGGAGAGCAGGGACGATGAGCTGATGGGCGCGGACTTCGAGGCGTACGTGAAGGGTGGCATGGAGGCAAGCTAGAGGCTTGCGTGCGCATCCGAGGCACGAGGGCCGAAGATGAAGAGGGCACGAAGGCAATAATTGAGGCTGCGGATGAGGAGTCAGTCGAGTAGTGAGGGTACGAGTGCAGTGTGATTGTACTCGAGAAATCCTAGGGTTTGAGTGCGAAGTGGAATGTACTCAGGAAGGGTAACCTTAGGTGAGTGAGTTGACCAGTCGACTGGCAGGTGGCTGGTGAGTTGGCTGAGAATTCGAACGTTGGGGTGCAACAGTCGAATCTCAATGGCACCAGTCGACTGCCCTGGGGGCAGTCGACTGGTAGCGAGGGTTTCAGCCCAAGTCCTATTTAAAGAGGACTTCGTGGTGGCTGAGATTCTCGACGAATCTTGTCTTGGTTAAAGGCAAGATAGTAGTCTTTGTGCTCAGAGGTTTGCTTGGTGTTGTGGCGAGGTTTCTCCACCCACAAGGAGCGACGAGGGCTAGCCGGAGGTTAACCGAGGAGTGATCCACCGACGGATTCTTGGATTAGTCACCCGGTCGGGATGGATACCAAGTAAATTCTATTTGTTAGCATTGTTTATTTTCTTTATTATTGTTTCCGCTGTGCAACTAACAACGCAGGTACAAGAAAGATCCGAGAACCGCTATTCACCCCCCCCCTCTAGCGGACACAATCGATCCATTAATTAATAGCTTATCATCTTAACTAATGTAAGAGAAAGGTTCCTTCCAAGTAGAACCAAACATATATTGGCTCTAAGGTTGGTCTTGTTAACCTCTAGTGGGATTCAAAAGTGGTCAACCAATAAGCCCTTGGGTTTATTGGTAATGGGAAGACTTGTCTTCCTTAAGATTTTTTGACTCTAACTAAGGAGGTAACAAAACCAAATAGGCTTGCTCTAAGCCTAGGGGCAGAGAACCAAAGATATCTAAGAAATGGTTTATCTTGATAAGTATAGGTCCTTAGTCAATCCAAAATAGAGGTACCTTTGAATATTTTGCTTATTTTATAAATAATTATTCAAAGGACAAAGTACATTTACTTAATGTACTGCTAAACTGAATACTTTGATGAGATCAAAGAGTTCAAATCTGATGCAGAAGAAATATCAGAGTAAAAGTATTGTGACATTATGATTAGATCATGGTGGCAATTACCTCTAGGGATAGTTGTAGGACTTACTTATCAGAGAATTGAGATTTGATCCCAATTCGCTGCACCTGGTGAGCCTCAACAGAATGGTGCAACACATGTAAGGAAGAAGGTCTCTTAAGCTAATAGTTAAGAAGATGATAAGTCACTCTGAGATTAGCTAAATTTGTTCAAAGAGATATGTCCTGGATACGACGGTGTATATGCTTGATTCTAGGTCAGTAGTCTCTTAAAACCATAGAAATGTGGACTAAGCAAAGGCTTAGTCTAGGCCATATTCAGATTATGAGTAGATCAGCACATGTGCTGAAAAGAGACACTGACAAGTTGTAATCTAGTGCATATGTTCGTAGGCTATCCTAAGGGAACAATAAGGTGGTTTATTAGTCCTAAGGATCAGAGGATATTCGTTGGGACGAATATCTGATTCTTAGAAAAAGGACTATGTAATAAACCACAAGTCCATGAATAGAACTATTCTGAGATACATTTCAATCTTAGTACCAACAGTACAAGAGGAATATCACAAGGTACTGCACCTCGTGTCATAGAAGATACACAATGGATACCTTATCATAGTGGGAGGGTTGTTAGTCAACCTAGAGGATTCATGTTCTTGGAGAGTCTATGGACTGGGTTCTTGGTGAACATGAAACAGATCCCTGGACCTATGATTATCCACTTTGAAGAAATAAATTCAGTCATATGGATTTGTTCAAAGGACGGATAAGATTGTGTATATAAGTAATGTGACAGAAACATAGTGGTATTCTTGTACTATACGTAGATAATATTTTGTTGGTTGGCAACAATGACGAAATATTGTCATACATAAGGGTATGGTTGTCCACACAATTATGAATGACTTGAGAGAAGTAAGACACATCCTTGGGGATCAAAGATTTAAGGGATCTCCAGATAAGGATAATGTGCTCATCTCAAGCTTCATATGAAACATTGTCCTAGCTCATTCTAGAATTGATACCTTCAAAAGGAAAGTTTTGTACTTTTCAGTTTTGGAGCTACTCTATCTAAGAGATATGTTTGGATTATCAAAGGTGATAGAATAGGTGATGGCGGTTCCTCTAGCATCGGCTAGAGGAAGTCTCTTGTATGCTAGAAACGAGTCCAGATATCTGTTATGCCGTGGGCATAGGTAACAGATATCGGAGTAACCCAGGTCAAGAAAATTGGAATGCGGTAAAAGCATGTATTAGTGCCTGAGAATGACTAAGGACTATATGTTAATTTACCAGGCAGACCAATTTCTTATAGGTTATATGGATATAGAATTCCAATCTAGATAGGGGCATATATAATTATTCCTCGAGTTTTGTGTTTATTTTTAGGAGGTAGAACCATTGTATAGCAGAGTATCGCGCAGCGTCTACGTGATGGACCCTACTATGGAGGTTGGATTTTTGACAGCCTGCGTGGCAGCCAGAATAGCTACAAGGTTCAGGAACCTCAAGTTGGACTTCGATGTGATTCCTAGTTTGCTAAGAACTATCAAATTTGATGTGATTAAAATGGTGCAGTTGCAAACTCGAAGGAACCACGAGTCCATAAAGCGAGTAAACACATAGAGCGCAAGTACCACCCAGAAGAGGAATAGTTGTTGTTGCCTAGATTGCATCAGAGGATGACCTAGGTGGATCATTTCACTAAGGCCTTATTAGCGAGAGCTTTAGGCATGTGAGGGATCTAGAGGTCCAATGTATGACATTTTGAAAATAACAAAGTCTTTGTGTATAAGTGGGAGATTGTTAAGATGTATACTAAAAGTCTTACTTTTGGTTAGGATACATTTACATTTTAAAGAGAATCACAAATCACACAGTGCATGTTTATATTAGTATATGCACGAAATGTCTGATACTTGGCATTATAGATAACATGGTGCATGGTGTCACACAGAAGATCATGTTATTAGGTTCCCTACCAAAGTATAAGAAAGAGGCTCACAACCGAGATGAAGTTGGACAAACGATCGGTATGGTTGTAGTGTAATTAGGTGTGATTTATCGTAACCATAGAATTACACTAGTGTACTTTGTGTACATTAAGTAGGACCAAAAGAGAGGTCATCTAGTTTTGTACTGACTTTGTAAATTAGATTAGACCTCGGATTATATTATGAAGTACTATCTCTAAACCCCGAAATAATAATGGGCACATGTAGTTAATTAATTATTACTTTGATTTACCAATGGGCGAGATCTATTTTGTTAGATCGATAGGCCCGGTAAGTTGGGTAATAATTTTATCTGCATGGTGTGTCATTGATTATTGACGGAATTCGTTTCCTGGTGAGTCGGGATGATGATGCCCCCTTGGTGAGCTCAAAAGAATCGTCATGTCAAATCTTGCAATTGGACTATGGTTCGGCATGATGAAAAGGTTGAGAGGTACTAATCAAGGATCAAAAGGATAATTAATTTAATTATCAGTAAATTAAATTAATTATCGGACATTTGATATCTTAAACACGAGGAGATGGACGACTCGTAATATGTGGAGCCCATATGAAAATATGGGGTTGGTGAGGAAGTACAATGGGATCCTTTAGCGGAATGGATCACCATTAATGGATCGGATTTGGATCCATTAGCGGACCAAGAACCTACTCCTCCTCATGGTCCCTATCTTAGACCTATAAATACCCCATAGGAGTCATGATTCAAGGCTAATAATTAATCCCTGATCAATTTTAGAATTAATCCACAATTAATTGGAATTTTTCCAATTAATTAAAATCCTTACCTCTCTCTCTCTCCCTCACCCTCTCTCACCTAGGGCGCCGGCGGCCGGTGGAAGAAGAGGACCTTCTCCTCTTCTTCCTTTAGTTTTCTTTTTATCCTCAAGGGCACGTTCGATCACAGAGTAAGGGTGGAGTTGGCTTCGACCCTTGGTGGCGCGCGGGAAGGAGGGAGGAAAGGAAACATGGCGGCGCAAGGTGAGGTGCGGGCGCTGGCGGTGGAGGAGAAGAGAAGCTTCTCTTCTCTTCTTCTTCCACTCTCTTCTTCTACATCCTCTGTTGCGGTCGTACACAGGACAAAGAGAAGCTCCCTTCTCTTTTGTGGCGCGTGGAAGTAGAGGAGGAAGGAGGGTGGTGTGTTGGCGAGGTTGGCTTCCCCTTTGGTGTTTGTCGTCGGCAATGGGAGAGGCCGGAGGAGTCTAGCTTTCTTGCGAGCCTTTGGCCATGAGATAGGAAGAGAACGCAAAGGTTGGCGTGGGCTGTGGTGAAGGAGAGGAGCTCCTCTTCTCAGCTTCATCGGCTCTTCCTTGAAGGGTCGCCGACGGTGAGCCAAACCCTAACCCTAGGGTTTGGTGGTTGGCACAAAGAAAGGAAGAGAGAAAGGATTAATTAGTACGCCTTGGTGACTCGCGTCTTAGTAGATCATCGCCCACACGACGTCCAGGAGAGGAGGGTCATAAGGTAGAAGACTGTGAGGTAAACGATGAGGTATAATTCTCCCGAGCTCTGTTTTACTTTTGCTATGCTTAATTGTGCCATGTCTCTTTGTCTCGTCATTTTATTTATGTTTGTTAATTATTTTGATTATTGATCATGGATAAAAATTAACTAACTGGACCCCTGAAGATAATCACAAAAACCGGTGATCCAAATCGTCATCTTTTTCGTGGTTAATTAATCCGGAAAGTTACAAGACCTTAACCTTGGTTTTGGCTAAGTTGTAACTTGGATTAATTAACACGACGATGAGATGGTCGTCAGAGGGGCGGGTCTCTATTCAGATTAAAATTTTTTAATCCGTAGACATAAAGAGGTCTCTCAGGTACGACCCCGTGGTTTTCTTGGAAACCGCCAAGCCATACTAACAGTTCCTACTTCAGTATCAACGATACAGGATGATATACCACAAGTGACTACACTGCGTGTTACAAATGATACGCAGGTAATACCTCGTCGTAGTGGGAGGGTTGTTAGGCAACCTGACAGATTCATGTTTCTGGGAGAATCTTCGGATTTCTTCCCTAGTGAACATGAACCTGATCCTTGGACCTATGACGAAGCACTCCAAGATAAAGATGCTATAGAATCTATGGATTCTAATCATGTTTGGGAGCTTGTAGAACCACCAGATGGTGTAAAAGCTATTGGATGTATGTGGATCTACAAAAGAAAGAGAGTACTAGACGAAAATGCGGAAACCTTAAAGCAAGGCTTGTTGTGAAGGGGTATACTCAGAAAGAGGGGATCGATTATGAGGAAACCTTTTCGCCGATAGACATGCTTATGTCTATCCGGATTCTCTTGTATATTACTGCTCATATGGATTATGAGGTTTGACAAATGGATGTCAAGACAACTTTCCTTAATGGAAGTCTTAAAGAAAACATCTATATGAAGCAACCAGAGAGATTCATTGCAAAGGGCAAAGAGCATCTTGTGTGCAAGCTTAATCGGTCCATTTATAGATTGAAACAAGCTTCATGATCTTGGAACATCTGGTTTGATGAGGTAATCCAGTCTTATGGATTCATACAATGTTCGGATGAGTCTTGTGTATACAAGACGAGTGACGGAAACGTAATGGTATTTCTTGTACTATACGTAGATGACATTGTTGGTTTCTTCCCGTTCGGATGTGATTCTCTCCATATCCCCAGATTAAAATTTTCTATTGATTAGAAACTAATCCCGATGGAAAGAACCTTTCTGAACGGCCGATTTCATCATCGTACTAATCGATTGAATGATCGCTTGAACAAACTTGTTGTTCAAGAAATTCAAACTCCTTCATCGATTAGCCGTGGAAAAGATAACGGATTAGATCGCCGATTTTTGTGTTTATCTTCGGAGTCCATGGCAAATAAGAAACATACAATAAACTAGAACAAGAATGAAACATAAACAAGATTTATACCTCTTGTTTACCTCTTGGTCTTCTACTGTATTCCTATCCTCTTCTTGGACGTCGTGTAGGCGACGATCTTCCAAGAAACGAAGCCACCAAAGACCACCTTGTTCTTCCTTGTGCTTGCGCCAACCAGCAAAAGAAGAAGGCTCACCCTCTTCCTCACTTGCGCTGACCACCAAAAGAAGGATCACCTTCTTTGCGCCAGCCCTAAGGAAGAAGAGAGGAAGAAGAATAAGAGGAAGAAGAGAAAAGTTCTCTTCTTGGCCGCCCTCCACCCTCTTGCTTGGCCGGCGCCCACAAACCCTAGGAGAGAGGAAAAGAATACAAGGCTTGGGTCTCTTGATTCGGTCTTGGTTTCATGGCTTAATGAGGTATATATAGGCAACACTAGGGACCATGAGGAGGAGTTGGTTTTAGTCTCCTAATGGATCCTAAGCCCGATCCATTTATGATAAACCTGCTCCACTAATGGATTATCATTGAACTACCGTACCAACCCCATAAATAAATATGGGCTCCACCATATTATGTGTACATAATCTCCCCATGTTTAAGATCTCGTATGTCCATTAATTAATTAAATTACTGATATTTTAATTAATTAATATCTAACTCCATGAGTAGTACCGCTCATCCTTATCATCATGTCGAACCAAGTCCACCTGCAGGATTTACATAATGAACTTTATGAATTCCTCAAGGGGACATCATCATCCTAACGCATTAGGACACAGTTTCCTTCTATAATTAATGGCACACCATGTAAATAATATTATTTTCCCAATTTACCGGGCCTATTGATTTAACAAATAAATCTCGCCCATTGGTAAATCAAAAAAGTAGATATTAAGTACATGTGCCCGTTATTATATCGGGATTAAGAGCATGTACATCATAATATCAAAGGTCTGATTCTATTATATAGTCAATATAAATCAAATCATCTCAAGTCGGTCATGCTCAATACACACAAAGTGTACTAGTGTAATTCTATAGTCAAGATAGACTAATACTAAATTACACTATAATCATTCCAATGATTTATCCAAATCCATCTCAATTGTGAGCCACTACCTATACTAGGGACAGATAACATGATCTTCTGTGTGACACCACACACCATGTTATCTACAATGAAAAGTAAAGGACAATATGCACACATATATTAAATATAAAATGCAAAACAATGACCATGTGATTCTTATTTCAAAATATAAATGTTCATACAAAAGCTAGGCTTTTAGTATACATCCTAACAGACATTTTGCTCATTGGCAACAATTTCAAAGTGTTGTTAGACGTAAGGGTATGGTTGTCCAAACAATTTGATATGAATGACTTGGGAGAAGTTGGACACATCCTTGGGATCAAAGTTATAAGGGATCGCAAGAAAAGGATGTTGTGCTTATCTCAAGCTTCGTATATTGACACTATCCTAGCTTGTTTTAGCATGCAAAACTCCAAGAAAGGTTTTCTACCTTTTTGGCATAGAGTACCTTTATCTAAGGAGATATGTCCTAAAACATCAAAGGAGATAGAGGAGATGAAAGTAGTTCCTTATGCTTCGGCTGTAGTAAGCCTAATGTATGCTATGTTATGTGTAAGATATGTATACTGAAAGACATGATTTCTTTATATGAACATCTTCATTTTGAAAAGAGAATCACAACTACACTAGGTGCATGTTTACATTAGTACATGCATGAAGTCCAATTACTTTGCATTATAGATAACATGGTGTGTGGTGTCACACGGAAGATCATGTTATCAGTTCCTTGCTTAGTATAAATAGAGGCCCACAACCGAGATGGAATTGGACAATCCATTGGGATGGTTGTAGTGTAATTAGGTGTGGTTGGTCTTGACCATAGAATTACACTAGTGTGCTTTGAGTACATTGAGCAGGACCAAAACCCGAGGTTATCCAATTTGTACTGACTTGATAATTGGATAGGACCTCAAGATTATATTATAGAGTACGATCCCTTAATCCCGATAGAATAACGGGCATATATTATTAACTATTATTTCTTTGATTTACCAATGGGCGAGATCTATTCTGTTAGATCGATAGGCCCGGTAAGTTAGGAGATAATATTAATAATATGATGTGTTGTTGATTATTGACGGAATCTGTGTCCTGGTGAGTCGGGTTGATGATGCCCCCTTGATGAGCTCGAAAGGTTCATCATGCTAAACCCTGCAGGTGGATTTGATCCGGCATGATGATAAGGTCGAGTGGTACTAGTCAAGGATCCAGAGGTTAATTAATTTGAATTATCAATAATTTAAATTAATTAACGGGCATTCGAGATCTTAAACACGGGGGGATGAACGACTCGTAATATGTAGAGCCCATATGAAAATATGGGGATTGGTGAGGAAGTTCAATTAAGATCCTTTAGTGGAATGAATCTTAATTAATGGATCGGGTTTAGATCCATTGGTGGGCCAAGATCCAACTCCTCCTCTTGGTCCCTACCTTAGCCCTATATATACCCAAGGAGATCATGAAACCAAGGCTGGATCCAAGAGAAAACAACCTAGGCCTCTCTCTCTTTTCTTCTCTCTCTCCTATTCTCCCTAGGGGTCGGCCGGTGCCAAAGGAGAAGAGGCTTCGCCTCTTCGGTCCTTCTTCTTCTCTCCACCAAGATTCGGCTGGGGATCACTGAGACAAGGCAGAAGAGTCATCTACCTTTTGTGGTGCTCACCGAGGGGAGAGAAGCCACCGGCGACTGGTGGGAGGCGACGTAACCACAACTTGTGGCGGCGCCGCAAGGTTGAGGGAGGGGCTGAGTGGAGGGTTGTTTGGGTGAGGAAGAAGGAGAATTCTCTCCTCCTTCATCTTCTTCTCCTTCCTCTCGAAGTGAGCCGCCGGTCCGGTGGCCCTTGGGCAGCACCGGCGGACGACGGTACAAAGGGAGAGGTAGTGAAGCTTGTGGCGGAAAAACCCTAGAGACTAGGGTTTGGAGTTCTCGGCCAAGTGAAGGAGAAGAGCTCGGTTGGAGGCCTCAGTGATCTTGGTTCGCGGTAGATCATCGCCTACACGACGTCCACGAAGGGAGGGACATAAGGTAGAAGACAGCGAGGTGATCGGGAAGGTATATCTCTTCCCCAAGCTCCTTGATTATCCTTATGTTTATTGTGTGCCATGTTTGCTAACCTCATCATTTAATGTTAGTTAATTTATTATTTTGATATTGTATCATGGTGAATAATTTATTAACTGGACCCCGACCATAAACACAAAAGTCGGCGATCCACTCGTCGCCTTTTCCGCGGTCGAACGGTCAAGCAAATTACAAGGCCGATTTTGGTAATTGGCCGGGTTGTAATTTGAATCGTTTGATACGGCACGAGATGGTCGTAGGGAGACGGGTCTCCATTCGGATTAATTTTAATCCGTAGACATGGAGAGGTCTCTCGAATCGACCGAGTATTCACTTAGGAAACCCGCCAAGCCATACCCAACATTATGTACGAGTCCAGATATCTGTTTTGTTGTGGGCATGGTTAGCAGATATCAAAGTAATCCAGGACAAGAATATTGGACTGCGGTAAAGCATATATTAAAGTACCTAAAAAGGACTAGAAATTATATGCTAGTTTACTAGGCAGATCATTTGCTCCATATGGGTTACACGGATTTTGATTTCCAATCAGATAGGGATAACAGTAAGTCTACCTCGGGTTATGTGTTTACTTTGGAGGTGGAGCCATAGTATGGAGGAGTATCAAACAAAAATGCATTGCGGACTCCACCATGAAAGCTGAGTATGTGGCAACCTCTAAGACAGCCAAAGAAGTTGTATGGCTTAGGAACTTCTTAATAGACATAGAGGTGATTTCTGGTTTGCTCAAAGTTATCACAATTTATTGTGATAACAGTGGTGTAGTAGCAAACTCGAAGTAACCACGAGCCCATAAGACAAGTAAACACATTGAGCGAAAGTACCACCTGATACGAGACATCGTAAAGCGAGGAGAAGTTGTTGTCACCAATATTGCATCAATAGATAACCTGACAGATCCTTTCACTAAAGTCCTTCCAGCGAAATCTTATGATAGGCATGTTGAGGGGATAGGAATCAGATGTATGGCAGTTTGATGACAGCATAGTCTTTTAGTATAAGTGGGAGATTGTTAGGATGTATACTATAAGCCTAGCTTTTGTATGAACATCTATTTTGGAATGAGAATCATAGTGATTATGTGTTTGCATTTTATATTTGTTATATGTATGCAATTGTCTGTTACTTCACATTGTAAAAAAAATGATTAATGAGGTTTTTTCAACCTCGGGTGACCGACCCGACCCACGGAAGTTTCCCACCGGCTGCTAGGGTAAATCAGGAAGTGCTCGTGGTGGGTGGTCTAAAAGCCCAGCGTCCCAGGGTTCGCACCCCATTTAGAGAAAAAATTCCTGCAAATATGTTGTAGCTGGGGATCAAACCGTGGATGCTTGGGATAACGACTAGTCTCCCTACCGCTGCACCATAGCCCCGGAGGCTTGTTACTTCACATTGTAGATAACATTGTGTGTGGTGTCACACAGAAGATCATGTTATCAGTTCCTTATAAAGTATAAGTAGTGTAATTTGGTATTAGTCTATCTTGACTATAGAATTACACTAGTGCATTTGTATGTATTGAGCAGGACCATTTTGAGGTGATTCGATTTATACTGACTATATAATCGAACAAGACCTCGGTTATTATGGATGTACATGCTCTTAATCCCGATATAATAACGGACACATGTAATTAATATTTATTTCTTTAATTTACCAATAGACGAGATTTATTCGTTAAATCAATAGGCCCGGTAAATTGGGAAATAATATTATTTATATGGTGTGCCGTTGATTATAGAAAGAAATCGTGTCCTAATTATTTAGGATGATGATGTCCCATTTGAGGAGCTTATAAGGATTATCATGTAAATTCTGCAGGTGGACTTGGTCCGACATGATAATAAAGTTAAGTGGTACTACTCTTGGAGTTAGATATTAATTAATTAAATTGTCAGTAATTTAATTAATTAATGGACATGTGATATCTTAAACACGGAGAGATAATGCACACATAATAAGGTGGAGCCCATATTTTAATATGGGGTTGGTGCAGTAGTTCAATAATAACCCATTAGTGGACCGGGTTATTATTAACAGGTCGGGTTGAGGATCCGTTAGGAGACCAAAACCAACTTCTCCTCATGGTCCCTATTGTAGCTTATAAATACCCTCAAAAGCCACCTATTTGATAATACATCAAAACCTAAGCCTCTTCTACTCTCTCTCTCTCTCTCTCTCTCTGGTGGTGTGCGGCACAAGGAACGCTAGGGCCGACGGCAACAAGAGGAAGGAGGAGGAAGGAGAAAGTTCATTCATCTTCTTTCTCTTCTCTCCATCTTGTGTGTTCGGCTAGGTCAAGAAAGGAGAAGGAAGATTCTCCTCCTCCTTTGGGCGTACAGCAACAAGAAGAGGGTGAGGGTCTACGCAAGTAAGAAGGAAGAAGGAGGAGATTTTTGGTGGCTTTGTTTCTTGGAATATCGTCGTCCACACGACGTCCAAGAAGAGGATAGGAATACCTTAGAAGATCAAGAGGTATCATCATATCTTCATTCTTGTATTAATTATATTTTGTTTTTCTCTTGGATCCCGAATCAAACATAAGAACCGGCGATCAAATTATTCATCTTCTATTCCGCTGCTAATCGAGAAAGGATATTGATTTTTTGAACAACAAGTTTGTTCAAGCGATCACTCAATCGAATAGCATGAAGATGAAGTAGGTCGTTCGGGAAGTTTTCCCTATCCGAATTAGTTCTAATCAATAGAATTTTTAATCTGGGGATATAGGGAGGAATCCCAACGACAACCAACAAGCACCAGCTGGAGCAGTTCTCAGGGCCACTTCGCTCTTGGGAGTCCACCTCGCTCTTTGACAGGATCACTTTCTGTGTGGGACAATCTCGCCGACTCAAATAGAATGTTGGATTTTTGCATTCGGAGACTTATCCAAAGACATAAAAGAAGAGATTAGGTTTATATGCATGGAAAAGAGATTAGGTTTATATGTGTGGAGAGTGACACATAGAGAGAGGGAAAGGGAAGGAGACAAATTTTGACATTATATGCATTCAAACTATCAAAATTATTTTAAAATTAAAATGCTTCAAATATTCGAATGTATTAGAAAATGATGTCGAAAACATTGGAAGGGTTAGAACGCAAAAACTAAATAAATAAATTATTTGGTAATTATCAAAGTGAATACATAAATTCTCAATTTTGCTTGCGTCCTGTAGCCATTTCAGTTTCAAGATTGTAAGTCGTGGCTTTAGGAAATGACAGATGATCGAATGATTGGAAAATGAACTTAATATACTCAAGTAAAAAATTTTAAAAAAATTAAAAATATTATGGCATTGTAATTACAGTGATCTTTGATGGATTTATCATACCTTAAAAGTATAATTTGATCGGAACGACGATCGAAAGTCACCGACGATATCCAAATAGCATTCAAACATATACATATTAACTATTACATTATTTTTTTTAAATAGCATTTAAACATATACCTATCGACTATTACATCATTTTTTAATTTTTCTTAAAATTTTTTCCTTAAACATATGAAAAAAAAACCTCCCAGTATAGAAAAATGCTTCTTTGTTTTTCCTCCGACTATTACATCATTTTTTTTAATTTCTTTTTAAATTTATTTCTTAAACATATCGTTACTTTTGAAAAAAAAAAAAACCAGTATCAAAAAATTCTTTCTTTGTTTTTCCTCTCTCCCCTTCCTACTCTAAATTTGTTTATTTTTTTTTAACCTACCCACACCCTTCATCACTTTGCGCCGTTACTCTACTCTCCCTTCGGCTTCTCCTCCTCTCTCCCACTCGCTGTCCCTTCTCATGTCTCCTTTTCCCTTCGGCTTCCCCTGATCTCTCTGCGGGTAAACAAACGCCAAATCACATCTATTCCGCATAACTCTCCCAATGGTGTAGAAAATATGAATTCATTCTTAAACAGAAATTTTGGTCTCCCAGTCGTCGCTTCCGCCATTAGAACGACCCATTTTTACGCTTCGTTCCGCCGCCTCTCCCTTCTTTCCTGCACCAACCGGGAGCCGCAGCTCCTCGCCCTAGACAAGTTCGGTGGACGGAGAGGTGTTCTCAACTCCCTCGTCTTCAATCCCACTGATCCCTCACCACCTTCTTCCGCTTACTCTCCACTACTGCAGCTTTGTACTGATTCCAGTGCTTTGGACGATGGATTCTCTCTTCATAATCACCTGATGCCCACCCGCCACGATGCTGACTTGCACCTACGCAGTAAATTTATCATGCTCCATGCCCAAGTTGGTAACTTGACTATGGCACGAAGATTGTTCGATAAAATGCCCTATCGGAATGTGGTGATTTGGACCGCTTTGATTTCTGGGTATTCCCGATGTGGTCGAGCAGTGGAAGCGTTGGAATTGTTTTCTCTTATGCGATCGTCTGGATTTAGTGGCAACCAGTTTACCTATGGTAGCATTCTACGTGCGTGCACCTCTGTGGGTTGCATCAGCAGTGGTCAGCAGATTCATGGATGTATTACCAAGAGCAGATTTGAGGATAATTTGATTGTTCAGACCGCTCTCATTAATATGCATCTCAAGTGCGGATCAGTGGCTGATGCAGGGCATCTGTTTGCTAGGATGGAGAAGAAGGACGTTGTCGCTTGGAATTCAATAATAGGTGGTTGTGCCGTGCGAGGCCTAAGGGATGATGCTTTTAGAGTTTTTGGTTCAATGATTAGAGAGGGTAAGTCTGAATCTCTCTCAGCCTGTTTTCAGCACTTCTTTCAAAGCAGCATATAAAAAATTCTAATCATGACATGTTCTATCGTAAATAATACTAACATTAATGGTTCTTCAAAGCTTGATAGTCCTCATTCAATTTGCTATCTTCCTACTTTTATGTGAATAGCATTGTTCCTTGTTCCAACTTCGTTGTCTTGATTAATTGACGGATTGTAATCCAAACTATTAAGCAGATCTTTGTCTCACAACATCACACACCACAGTTATGTCACTTGTATCAACTTTTACTGCAAATGTTTAAAGCTAGTGATAACAAGTTGACATGGTAACAAGGTTGTAAATGTTCAATAAAATAGTAGTGCAAAGGACAATACCATGCAATTCTAAACTAGTTGTTTTCCTGGACTAGTACTTGTTCAAGTTGATAGCAATGAAGATAATTTCTCTGTTACTATTTATTGTACTCTAACAGATAGTTTCAAAGCAAAGGGTTTGTTGTTCCTTCAACTTCTCATCATGAAATAGTTTGTTTATTGCTTACGTTGAAACTCATGCTAATGATCATTAGTTATGTGTGCATCATACTGAGTTTGAGTGTCTTGTTTCTTGTATGAGATCTACTTTTGGAATTATTTTGACTAATGTCATAAACCCATAATTTAGGAAAATGACTTTTGATCTTTTAGAAAATTAAGAATCTTCTAAATTGTTCATGAGCTTATAGTTTTATCTTAAAATACTCCTTTTTTCGCTGGCGTGGATATACCACTTGCTATGGTAATTTCCCATATTAAATATGAAGTACTAACATAAAGTAGTTTTGTCATCAGCAAGAACCATGTTCCATCTCTTTGAATGACATTTTGAACCTTCTACTCAGTCCCAATTCACAATGAAACAGGTGTGCGGCCTGATCAATTCACTTTTGCAAATATTCTGAGGGCATGCAGTGTGGCTAGAATTCAGCTGCATGTTGAACAGATCCATGCTTCAATTATCAAATTGGGACTTGAGAGCCACTCTATGCTCTCTGGGCCGTTGATTGATGCATATGCAAAATGCAAAAGTTTGGATGAGGCCACAAAGCTATATAACTCCATGGTCGATAGGGATCTGATTTCTGCTACTGCATTGATTACTGGGTATGCAAGCGACAAAAGCTTTTCTCGGAAATCGATGGATATCTTCCATCAAATAAATCACACCGGAAATATGATAGATAAGGTTATGATATGTGCCATGTTTAATGTATGTGCAAATGTGCCTGACTTAAATTTTGGAAGACAAATCCATGCGTATATGTGCAAGAACCACTTTGATTTTGATTATGATACAGCATTGGGAAATGCTCTGATTGACATGTATGCCAAGTCAGGTGAACTTCATGATGCCTCTAGTGCTTTTGATGAGATGAGGGAAAAAGATGTCATTTCATGGACTTCATTGATAACTGGATATGGAAAGAATGGCTGTGGAGAAAGTGCAGTGGCACTATTCTCAAAGATGGAAGAGAATGAGGTGAAGCCAAATGGTGTCACATTCCTTGCTCTTATATTTTCATGCAGTCACTCAGGTTTAGTTATCAAGGGTTTGGAGTATCTGAACCTGATGGTAAAAAAGTATCATATCAAGCCGAGAGAAGAACATTATTCTTGCATTGTGGATCTCCTTGCCCGACGAGGTCTACTAAAGGAAGCTTATGATCTAGTTTGTAAGATGAATATCAAGCCCAATGCATCACTTTGGGGTGCCGTGCTTGGTGCTTGTAGCTTGTATGGTCACACATCCCTCGGTGAGGTAGCTGGTGGATATCTTCTTACATTATTTCCTGAAAGATCTGTCAATTATGTAGTTCTTGCAAATATATATACTGCAGCAGGCTTATGGGATTCAGCATGGAGGACGAGGAAAATGATGGAAGACATTTCAGAAAAAAAAGATTCTGGTTATACTTATATTTAGTTCACAGCAGGCCAAGCATGTTTCCTGCAAAAACAAGATGTTTAGGGTTTAGAATTTACCCTATAGTAGCGAAATCATATTAAGGCTGTTTCATGAACGGCACAGCAGACTGTTTTCTGAATGCTTATTAATTTGATCAAGGTATGTTTGCTCCTCTTTTTCTCCACGAGAAAGTTGATGCTTATTGTTTTTTTCTCCCTTTGCAGAATAAACTGTATTTGCCAAAGCTTCGAGGATGAGGAGATACAGAATAGACTTTACTGTCAGATATCTTAGATCATAAAGCAACAGCAAACTGAAGCATAGAAGAGGTGGCTGAACAACAATAGAAAATGATAATGCTAATTCTATACGGCAATGTATTTTGAGCATGCTGTGTGTGCATATATGTAATTGAGGACGATATTGATGCCTGGAAAAGGGGAAAAAAATTAAACTTTGGATTTCATTTATTTCGGAAATTGATTTTTTTTTTATGACCATAAAATTTGAGCAGAAACATGAATGATTTATTTCTGGAGTAGATTAAGCAAAATTAAATCTTTGATTGAATTAGAAATTAATATCTAATAGTTATTTGAGTGAAATTATAAGCAATTTCAGTTTAGTCGAACCATTTAATAATCGTACAAAGGTACAAGCTGGATTCGAGTGTATATCATAACCCATCCAATTCATAAAGATTCTTGATCTTCTCTTTGACCAACTCTCTTTGTCCATAATTTTGAATTATGATTTTATTTTAGGTTGTTTGAGATTTTTTTTAAAAAAATTATTGATAAAAACATCTACATGTTCTATAAAAACCTATAGGAACCCATGTGTTAGGTTTACGTAGATAAGATGACCGAGTGTTCGAATAGAATTATATATGCTTACAAATAAAATTTATTCTACTCTTTAAATGGATCAGGTAAAATTACATAAGTCTAGGTGTCCAATTAGTGAGGAGATAGTATATTTACTATAATAGCATATAGAACAATTCCCAATGGATATATACTTTCGGAGGAAAACTATTTTCACTCCCTAATTATTTGACAGACGATTGTAAATTGATCTCATAATTTATTTCTATTTATATAATTTGGAAATGAATTATGAAGGACGTTTAAGATGAAGATAATTATTTTTTATTATAAAATTAAAAATTACATAAGATTATTATCGCAACAAAAAAAATAAACTGAAATAAATAGGCACATACCACAATCGCTAACACAAAGATGTTTATGTTGTTTCACAGCCCTCAAGCATTCACAATTTAATACAACAGACTTAAAACAGGACAATAAGGTTTATAATCAATAATTGTAAATTATCTTTAAATCCTCAATTGAATCTTAAACTTTATCCTCAGTCCCTATGTCAAAAAAGTTCATTTCTACTTCCTACATGCAAAGTTTCATTTGTTTCAGCTCCCTAATAAATATTGCTTTACCTAATTGTCCTTATTATTTTTAGGTTAAAAAATCCAAAATGAGGTATAATTCCTCCTAAATTCAATATCATATAATTAAAATCTAGTATATTTTCTATCAAATTAAGTACTACACTTTTTATACGTATAAAAATTCAAGGAAAAAGTATAATTCTTCTAAATTCAGTATATTTCAATTAGAACTTAGTATATATTCTATCAAATTGAGCACAATTCTTTTTTCACCGGACCAATTGATTAGGAGTTCATACATAATTGCCCTTATTATTTTTAAGTATAAAAAGTCCAAATAAAGTATATAGTTCCTCTTAAATTTAGTATCATATAATTAAAATCTAGTATATTTTCTATCAAATTAAGTATCACACTTTTTATACGTATAAAAAGTCCAAACATAAGTATAATTATTCCTAAATTCAGTATACTTCAATTAGAATTTAATATATATTTTATGAAATTGAGCACAATTCTTTTTTCACTGAACCAATTGATTAGCAGTTCATACCAATTGATTAGCTTAGGATGAATTGATTAAGCGATACTCAATTTGATATAAAATATACTGAATTGTAGTTAAATGATGCTGAATTTAGAAAGAATTATATTTGATTTTAGACTTTTTGTACTTAAAAAATTGAGGGGTAATTCGATAAATCTGTACTTGAAACACATGAAACATTGCACGTAGGGAGTGGAAACAAATTTTTTCTGACGTAGGGACTGAGGAGAAAATTGAGTTTGCATGCAGGGAGTTTAGGATAATTTTTCATTACAACAATCCTTAGAAAAATAACAAGTTGTCGGCATCTAAAAGTAAATGTGCTATCATTAATTTGAATCCTTTGAACCCTAATGGTAGCCTATTCCTCAAATTGCTTCGTTGACTAACTCTTCCTGTGTTCGCGCCTATTAGTCAACTAGTTTGAGCACCACACCAAGCGCCTCGTAGTTGCAACATTGACGTTGGCTGAAGTCTACCATCGTCGGGACCAAGCATCAACATATTGTTGTTTTGTGTTGTTCCTTCTTCGCCCATGCCCTACCCCGATCCTAGCCGCCATTGCCCTCTTCGTCGGTGACGAGCCTAGCAACCCGTGTCGCCCTTTTGTTTCCTTGATCTCCACTGTGCCGCCCGGACCGTGAGATGCCAGAACTCCGCCTCTACTTGCCGCCGGAACAGCCGGTGTGAGACCGGATCAGACGTCGTCTTCTACTCTCGAGCAATCGAAGTCAATGTCACCTCCTCTGTCCTTCCACTCATCCTCAAAGTCGTGTCACCTGACCACCAGCGCCGCCCAATCGCCAGTGCAACACCTCAGCCTTGTGACCACTATTGGTTGGTTGGTCTGCCGACGGACTAGTGGTCAAAACCACTACTCTGGCCAACTCCACTATCTTAGCCCCCTACTCGGACGCCGTAGCTTAGCATTTGCTTCAGCCATGTGCAAGACACTAGCGGTCTTTCCTACTATCGGCCCTCTCCAACATCCTTAGTGGCCACTTCCGTCACCCATGGCCCGACACTATCGTGGGGCGTCACCGAAAAAGTCAAATGTCGCTTGATAAGCATGAAAAATATAGAAATTTTTTATCATGATTTCACGTAATTTTTAACCTTACTTTACATGCATGTATGCTATCTTGAAATTGCCTCATTTCTATTCTTTTCTATATTTGGATGTTGCTCTCGTGCATTTTGGATGACAAGTATGCGAATCAGAGCGAAAATCGGAATTGTAGAACCCAAGAGGAGCTCCATGGTCTGCCACGAGCGCCTGTGCCCCATTCAAATACAGTATATTGCTTAGTTATACATAAGAATACATTACACAAGAATACAGCAATTCCTCAGTATTCTAAATCGAGCCACAATTTGCAATTTTTAAGAGCACACCAATCATACAAAATGAGGGCAATATATCAAGTTAACTTTATATTTAACTGATATCCACCAAGTGGATGAACAATGAATGACTAAATAAGTGATGCACGACCATTTTTCTATATCAGAAATCCTGGTGAGAAATTAACATTCCTGTTGTCTAACTTAAAATACACGTATTTTCCGGTTTAAACGACATGCATGTCTTAAAGAACATACATACCTTGATGGTTCCTAGGTTGTGCCAGAACTAAGACCATTTTTGCAAACAAGATGTGTAGTTGATATCCATTTTCTGGAGGAAACATAAACGAGAATGATTGCTGAAATTATGTCCCTGTACAAGTATATGGGGTCTTTCTAACAGTTATGTCCTTAAGCCAATACAACCAGTTTATAAATCAAACATACTTTAAGAAAACTGGAACAAAGGGGAAGTATAGTGAAGAAATTGATTATACAGAAAAGGATACAACACACTCACTCCCATTCTCTGTTGATTTAAACGACCACTAGTTCCGATCATCAAGTATCTATCACGATGAGTGACAGCGTTCGCTGCTGTTAAATTCAAGGAGAAAACAATGTATCAATAGGAACAGATTAATAGAATTTTATTGCCAAGATCCTAACATCACATCTGCACATAAGTATTTGGAATAGCAACTTGGCATGTATTTTCACAAACCTGCAAACTTATTACTAGCATTGCTACACCAACGTAGAACTTGGACAGTTTTGATCTCCAGAGATCATTCTTGACCCTCCCTCCAACAAGCTAAACAAAGCAATTGAGAAGAAGAAAGAAAGAAAAGTAAGCGAAAAATCACATTATTTCCTTTGAATAAGATGAACCCAACCGAGATGATGCATCCGCAGAAATTTTGGGCTACAATTAAAATGACCGGCAAGATAAGAGCCTTGGGAAGAAATGAGGAACTTTTCCCCTACTTTTTTAGAAGGCAAGTAAGACAAGAGAAACGGGAAGCGGAACAAAAGTCGAGGGTTGCACACCTTGAGATGGGAGGGGGGATTTGAGACGCCGTGGAGTCGTGCGCCAGAGAGGGGACAACAGGAAGGCGAGGAAGATAAGTACGAGCAAGGTGGCCAAGGATAGGATGGAGAGGGTGGAGGTCTCCGGGGTTTGGCACCGGCCAGCGGGGGTGGTGCCGCCTCGGTGGAGGCATCGCCCGCCTCTCTTCTTCCTTCACCTCCACCGCTCGTTCGCTTGTTCACTCTCTATCGAATGCGCGACGAAGAGTTGAGGCGGCGAGGCCGAAAGTTGAGGGGGCGATGAGGAGGCGGTGAGTTTTGCGGCGCGCACGAGGAGGGATTTCGGAAGGAGGCGGAAAAAAAACTAACGCGGAAAAAATAAAGAGGTGGAAAAAACAGCGGAAAAAAACATAAAACATTTCTTATAGCTCCGTTTGCAGCATATCCGTTGATAATAAATAGATACGTTTACGGGTGAGCAAAAATTTAAAAAAAAATCAAATTAACTAAATCAAATCGATCAAATTTTAAAATTAGGTTCGTTAATTTAGTTTTGATTTTTTTTAAAATTCGATTTGGTTTTTCGATTATATCGGTTTAATTTCGATTTTGAATTTTATAATTCGGTTAACTCGAATAAATCGAATAAAAATATTAATTTAATTATTTTTTATTTAAAAATATAATTAATTAAATAAAATCTGGTTATTTTAATTAAAAATCGAATAAAATTTAAAATTTCGGTTAATTCGATCGAAAACTGAATTTACCGAAATTTTATCGATTCGGTAAGTTCGATTTTTGTAGAAAATTCGGTCGGTTCGGTCGGTTCCAAAAAAAATCGATTAATTCAATTTTCGATTTATTCAGTTCAGTCGATTCAGTTTTGACCGAATATACAACCCTAGATACACTGACAACGTGTTAATTTTTATATGTTATCATTGTTGATAATTATTTACACCGTATATTAATTTGGATATGATTAATAATATTATTAACAGTATATTTTTCATATGCGTCATTAATACTTTTTTTCTAAATTTATGCTATTAATATCACACATCAACATGTACACTGTTAATAATACTATTAACGGCGTGCTTTTAACATGCATTGTTAATAACAAGCTGCGAAAAGTCTTTTTTTATAATAGTGAAGCTACATGGATAGCAATGTACCTTTTGGAACTGGAAAAGTATCGCAAAAAAAATATGGTGAAATCATTAAATGAAGAAAAGGTAACCGATTTAAGATGCAAAACCACTGTTATGTTAGCCCGGTCAGAGTGGTCAAAAAGATGTGACACTTTACTCCCATAGTATATTGATAAAAAAAACAACCGTATTTTCTGTATGATCGTTGCAAGTGAGATGGGATAAATCATATGACTTTTTAAAAACATCACTTTTTTGAAATTAGAAGAAAGTGAACACAGTGAAAATAAAGTGATGAAATACACACAATCACGCAAGCACCAAGTCAGTTTTACTTGGTTCGGAGTCTCCGGCGACTCTACTCCAAGGCTCAAGCCCCTTGGTCCTTTCCAACGGACAATCCACTAATCTCTCTACCAGAAACCCCTGGCAAAGTAGTCAAGTACAAATGAGTAAGGAGTGTAACAACCCTACACTTCCTACTTAGAATAGTTTAAGTACAGGAAAAGAGCAATTAAACTCGTTACCCAACACAATTGCAAAATGTTGACCAAGCTCGTGTGTTGCTGTTCGTCTTCCGGCAGCAGTCAGATGTAGTCGAGTCGAAGCAAAACCGTAACAAAAAGATGAGGAGGTAGAATGATTGCAGGAGCACAAGCGTCGAAGTATGTAAGTAGTGTGAAGCTTTCGGCTGAAGACTTTTTTATAAGACATCTAGGAATTCAGGCGCCTCAGATCCAGCAAATGCTATCTAATTTGAAGCCTTCGTCGTCACTGTTTATGCTCTGGAAGGCCCCTCAAATTTGAAGTTAGGCACCTCAGTTATCAACTGAAGCCCCTCGGACTGCCAAAAATTCTATCTTCAACGGTAGCTTTACGGAAGCGCCTTCAACTCCTTAAAAGCGCTTACAGTCCCAACTGAGGCGCCTCAAGTCCCACCTGAGGCACCTCGGTTACTGTTCATCCAAAGCTAAATATTGTAGTTTGTTTCCTGTAAAATGTGTTAGTCCGAAATAATATATTTCTTGCAAAACAAGGTTAGCGCAAGTATAGAATATAGATTAACAGGTTTAGCATTAAATATATCCTGTCTTTCCAAGACTAAGATCTAGTCAAGGCCTCAACCTAGACCTCAAAAATGGTTCTAAGCTGAACCGTGCCTAAAGTCCCAACGGAGACTCATCCTCACCGGATTTCGCTCCTCCAGTGACTTACATTACTTATCTTTGTGCAATTTTACTCGACCTCTTAACCCATTAGGACTTCCTACCAGATGCCCCATCTATACTTTCTGTCAAGTCTCCACCAACTTAGGCTTCAGCTAGTTGTTAGGCCCGTTGACCCAACTGGACTTCCTGCTAGGACTCCACCACCCTAGATTTCAGCCTGGTGTCTGGTTCTAAGTCTTTCAAACCTACACACTTGGTAGAAAGTTAAATAACATCAACCCTAACTTTAACCTATTTGTCATTCATCAAAATACAAATTACACCAATAATCTCTCTATTTTTGATGCAATGATAACTTGGGTTAAAGTTAGAAAAAACAACAATAATAATAGAATAGGCATAAATAATGCAATAATATGTTCTAAGATCAGGGTTAGTTTTTCAAGTTCAGGTTTTTAGCCTTTAACCCTTAACCCCTCCTCTTTTGTCAGTTATCAAAAGAAACAAGTAATAGCACAAATATTATTAGGAATAACAAAAGATAGAGACTAAGTATAGAGATTGGATTAAGGAGATACTAGGAATTTTCAAATAGAAGAAGGTAAAACTAGTTTCAAAATCTCAAAAAGACTCTAAACTTGTGAAAAGTGTTCCAAAAATAGGGGGGAGGGATTCAATAACTTGTAAAAACGTATTCATGAAGACCTTTAGTTGTAAAAGAAATAAGCCAAGTTTTGAACATATACACATTTCAAAAAATTACATAAGTGTCCTTTTGAAATATAATTGTGAGAGTATTTTTAAAAATATTTAAAATAACCAACATTTTTAACATATTTTCAAAACTAAGTTCTAAGGCACTTTTCAAAGACATTTTTATTGAAAATTTTCAAAAGAATCCATCTTTAATGAAAAGACAGATATTTGTCAAAGACTATTTTCTAAGGCCAAAAAAAATTCAAAAATTTGGAAGGATAATTTTCCAAGAGTATTTTTCAAATAATTTGTGAATAATATTCCAAAGTAATTTTCCCAAGAGCATGTTACAAGATCTTTTCAAAAAGAAGAATTTTTAAAGATTTAAAGTATTTTCAAAACTAAATTTTTAAAAATTATTTTGCAAGTATTGACATATTTTTCAAGAAAGAGATTTTTCTAAAAAATATTTTCAAAAAAATCAAAAAAAAATAGGTTTTAGTCTTGATTCTCCTCCTGAACTGGTCAATAAAAAACTTAGCCCCACTTGTATAGTTTCTTTAGAAAGACTACTTGACTTGATCATTATTTTACTTATATTTAATACCCAGACTTGCTATGATGAACTAATAAAAGCATTCTGAAGTCCAAGCAGAGTCTTATGCATTTCACATCATTCTAAATTTTTACAATCACAATCAAGTTAAACCTAATATGTTTTGTGAGATGCGAGCTACCTAGAACTATAAGTTCATGTTGTTCTAGGGGTCAAACCTAAGCTAAGTCCATCACATCAATTTTTCAAACACATAGTAAAATTTGAAATTAAAGTGCAAATTTCCAAAAACCAAAATAGTTAATTTTGAAAACTCAAATCAAGTTTTGAAAAGCTAAAACAAACAAGTTTAAATTTTGAAATGTAATTTTCAAGGGAAGAATTCTAAATAAGCAATTAAGTCAATTAAGCCCTAATCTAGCACACATATATGCAAGTAAATAAACCAAACAACCATAAGTTGAAAATGACATACAATCAACCACATCGCAGTGCTAGTTAAGTCAAATCAAAGTTTGCCAAAGGTGGAGAGCAAAACAAGTCTCAGATAACCCTAAAACATAACAATAGTCAAGCCCAATCATCACAACAATGAGCTAGGTCTTGTTTGGAGGAGGTGGACATGGGTGAACAAGCGAGCAATTTAAGTCTTCCATCCTATGAAATCCGGTAGTGATATTAGTACGTAGCCCGACAACTGAATCTCAAACCTCCTTGCCAAGATCGGAAACAAAATGTCGGATTGAGGATGAGGACTCCTCAAGTCAAGTGAGTCGTTGCTCGACGAATCTGTTAGGATGTATACTAAAAGTCTTGTCTTTTGTATAGACATCTACATTTTGAAAAAGAATCACAAAATTACTGATGCATATTTATATTAGTATATGCATAAATGTCTGATACTTTCCATTGTAGATAACATGGTGTGTGATGACACACAGAAGATCATGTTATCAGTCCCTTGCTATAAGTAGAGGATCACAACTGAGATAGAGTTGGACAAACCATCGGGATGGTTGTAGTGTAATTAGGTGTGGTTTATCTTGACCATAGAATTACACTAGTACACTTTGTGTGCATTGAGCAGGACCAACATAGAGGTGATCCAATTTGTACTGACTTTATAATTAGATCGAACCTCGAATTATTATGGAAGTACATGCTCTGAATCCCGATATAATAATAGGCACATGTACTTAGTAGTTAGTTCTTTGATTTACCAATGGACGAGATTTATTCTACTAAATCGATAGGCCCGATAAGTTGGAAAATAATATTATTTACATGGCGTGCCATTGATTATAGACGGAATCTGTGTCCTGGTGGGTCGGGATGATGATGCCCCCTTGATGAGCTCATAAGGTTCATCATGTTAAATCTTGCAAGTGGACTTGTGTTAGTAATATGAGAGAAGTGTCCTAAGGCAATCGCCTTATGATTGTAATCATTTACTTTAATAAATGAATAATTCACTATTTGAGTATACATGTTCGTGTATTTGATTGAGATCTTAAACTCATTTACTGAATGTCCGCAATATAATTCACAGCATGAGAGAATTTATGATGAATTCACAACTAGTGATTATCTCTACATGTGCAATTGTGAAGTATTGAAATTGTCCCTAGTCGATGAATTGATAAATATGGACACTATCAATTCTGTTGAGACTAGCATGGGTTATTCTCTAATCAGCTGATTCTCACTGGCTGGTGACATTGGGATGTCCGGAGATAAACATGAATGCTAGTTAAGAGAACTAGTTCATTGGAGTGACTAGCTGTAAGACTTCATATGGTAATCTACATATAGATATGTCAATGAAGTTCTTACTACAGCTTAAGTGCGATGTTCCTTTGACTTGCGGTGTTCAAGTTATCTTGGTCATGAAGACTTATACTTTGACATCTTAAGCAAGCATCTCCAAGGAGGTGTGGACCCAGGATGGTTGGGTATAAGCCGAAGTGCCCGAAGATGTTTGAACAGCCTACAAAGGATTCACCACTCCTTGCGAGGAGATGTATACCCAAGGCCTATCATTGGATTGTTACTCGAAGCCTCTGGCCAGAGCATAACATGTTCCGAGTATGAATCTCTAAGAAACATGAGAGTAATTAGAATCCGTTGGACGAGAAAGACATTGCTTGGGCTAGGTGTGACGTAGTCAGCCTAGTGGGGACTGACACACATAGACCGTGTCCTGAACCAAGTGGGTATAAGATGGTGAAGGGAATGGGGCACGACTCATTATAGCTGCTGAAGGGTTTCAGAATTATTTCTGAGGTCAACCGTTGATCTTTCGATTAATTGGGGATCATGATGTACTACTAGGTTGTAGCGACCCGCCTTCTCTACCTTAGACGGATCGTTACTTGTCTACTTCTTGACTCTAATGCACGACTAAAAAAATGCGAAACTTTCTTAAACTTTGTATTTAAATCTATCTACGAATGATATTCTAACTTTAATAGTCATGCATTTAAACTCATCACACAAGGTTCTATAATATTGCTAAAGCATTATGGAATATGAATGCAACTTTTCTAAGCACATTTAAAGCAATGAAAACTTAATTCAAAAGGAGACTAACAACATCTTGGCACATGCATCAAATAGCTACATCGAAGTATCGATATTCAAAACTACTCACGCTCATACTCATCCAATGCAATCATAAGGATATGTATACTAAATAGAATGACATGGAATCTCTATTCGTGGTTTTAAGACAGGCAAAATATCTAAAACGTAAATACTTGGATAAATTCTATGTGATCTAACTTAAACTAAGAATTTGTAATAAATGCACTTTAAGTCTTTTATTTATCTCGTCCCAAGGACCTCTCCAAGGTCAGCCACCACACACACGCTACTCAGCACCGCCTCGTCGCCTTCCTTCAGAATTGCTTGCCTTTACCTTTACCTGCAGCAAGAGGAAATGCAACTAATAAGCATAAAACTTAGCAAGTACTATCTAGCTCACAAAATCTCGAAATGTGCAAGCATGCTCTTTAAACAATGTGAAGTCACATGAGATACTTTTATGCTTAACAGAAACACTAAAACATGGATATACTTTTATGCTTAAAAGAAACACTAAAACATGTATAACTCAAAACATGCATACTCAAGCATTGACAAGTCTTAACTCACTTTTTCTTGGTTTAACTTGAAACTTTAGTAATTCTTTAACTTTAAATCTTTCTTTAACTTTTAGAAATTTTCTTTAAACTTTAGAAAAACTTTGCTAAAGCATATACTTGAAAATAATAACTCACTTGGATCCACTTAAGACGTAAGTACCATCTTATGCGCGTTCCCTAAAAGGTTGGGGTAGCGAGCCACCAATCCTAATAGAGCAGACCTTGGTCTACCAGGGCCAAGACCTTGGAATTGGACACCTGGATTTCTTTAACGACGCCCTTGGACGCCGGGTACTGGCCTTAGAAAATAAAATACTTACTTTTTCTTATCTTGAATGTCTTGGCATTTTAACGAGCACCTTGTGTGCCCAAATCCCTAAGTCTTGACTTTTGGGGATTTCTTAAGGCCTTGGCCTTTTCTTTTCTTACCTTTATCTTCTCTTTTCTTTTCTCATAACTTTTCTTAGCCCCTAACCTCATATAGGGTACTTAATCAAATTTATACAAGCATGGAATAAACTAAGGTTACATGCAAAATCATAAACTAAAGGAAAATTTGCATTTTTAACTTTCTAATGGAAAAAAAAACTTGCGGAAAACCGCCTCTTACTGCAGGTGAGCAGTACTTACTAATTTAATTCATTACAACTACTCTGCTACTTCAATATTATATTCACAGGTATCACTAATTTACAGTACTTTATTTATAATCTTCTCTACTAACATCTTCTTAATTAACACTTTTGATTTCTTTTAAATCCAATTCTCTACCACTTTACTAATACGCGCTTCTTCTTTTTCTTAAATAAGCAACTATTCTATACTGTTAAGTCTCTTTATTCTAGAAAGTTTTTCCTTTCATCTTTTTAACATTCACCTTCACGTTCTTACACGTCTATTTACTCTCATCTACACTTTCTTTAACTTTTGCTCCTACTAACTCATGCTAAACTCTTATACATCATATATTTTTCTCTTCTCTACTTCACTACCTTTATCTTCGCTTCTCTGTAATACATTTATACTTGCAAAGATTGATATACGCATCTTTCATCATCAGCACTTATCTGAACACAATAATTCGCCTTATGTACGCTACTTCGAATAATAATAATAGGGATAATGATAATGCTAGAGGGTGTAATGTGATAATGATAACGAATGATAAAAGTAAAAATTGATAAAAAAAAATAGGGAGAAACTCTTGCGGAAAACCGCCTCTTACTGCAGGTGAGCAGTACTTACTTTGATATCTTGGACTTACAACCAAGAACGGCGTCGGAGGTTCCGGAGAAACTTGGAGTCTCGGAGATTTCTTCGCGCTCACGCGTTCCTCTCGTCGCGGGGATTCCGAATATAGGAAATTCTCTCGGAGAGGAGCCTTGGCCGGCCACCGGAGGGAAGCCCTAGGCTTGGTGTGGTTGGCGTGCGCACAAGAGAGGGGAGGAGGGGGTCGGCGGATGGTGAGGAGGGGGAGAAGTTGCCGAACCAAAAATAAAACCCCCACTTAAGTTCTTCTATTTATACCAAGGGGTATTTAAGTCCAACTTATAACTTAACCTAATATCTCTCTATTTTCTTCCAGCACACCCCTGCTGGGGCGCCTGGTTAACCTGACCAACTTAAGTCGTTGATCCCATGGGAGGTCTCGGGTTCAAAACTCGTCTAGGCAACTTTTTACCGAAAACTCTATTTCTTTTAGTAAAAATACTAAACGGACTCGGAAAATTCCATAAAAATATTCTAAAAATTCCTAAAAATATCTAGAATATTTCTAAACCATTTTTAAATAGTTCTAAGGACTTTAAGAACTTAAAATGGAAATTTTGGGGCGTTACATAGGTGACACTCATGATCGTTCTATAATTGGTTAATTATAGACGACCAACATAAATCGAAAGCCTATTTAGTCACACGCACTATGAGTGATCCGAGGGATTTAAAACGAGTTGAAAATTGGATTTTTCGATCAAGAGAGATAAGTCGAATCTGAATTTTTCAGAGACGCATCGAAAGCATAAAATGGCTAAGTCTTTTGAAGACTTATTGGACGAATTAAATGAGTTTAATTCGTGAGGTCATGGCTTGGTTTGGCCAGCCAAAGAGGGTCCCCGCCCTCTTTGTTTGGCCGGCCACAATAAAAAAGGGAGAACCAAATTGTTTGGTTCAAATTATAAAATAAACCGCGCGTGGTTTGTTTTATGAAATTATGGATAAAGAAATTTATATAAAGAAATTTATATAAAGAGATTTATTTTCATGGAAATTAAAATAAACCTTGGATTGGTTTATTTTATTTTATAAAATCAATAATGGATTGATTTACCATGATAAAGAAATTTATATAAAGAAATTTCTTTCCATAATAAAAGGGGAGACATGGTTGTTTTTATTATAAATAAAGTTATAATAAAAACTTGGCATAATGGAATAATTCATAGAAAAATTTATAAGATAAATTTCTTATGAAAAATTTATTCCGTTAAAAGGAGACTTGGCGATTAAGAGACTACTATATAAAGGTACCAAGGCAAGGCTTGGAAATCAATAAAGAGATCAAGGATTCTTGCCTAGCCTCTCTCCCTCTCTTTCTCTCCCTCTCCATCTTCTAGTGCCGCCGGCCCTAGGGCCCTCCCCCTTTGCCGTGAGCTTCCACCACCAAGAAGAAGCCGAAGAAGAAGAAGAAGCGGGCGCGACTCCTTCCTTCCTCCCGGAATCTTGATTCCGTTCTTCATTTGGTGGTTAGTTTTTCATCTCTCTCTTGGTATTCTTGTCGTGCCTTTGGAGAATCTAATAGTTCTTGTCGGCACGAAACTCGTGGCTTTGCGAAGTCATCCCGAAGAAAACCCGGCGTGGACGCGAATAGAGGCGGAGCTTCCAAGGGATGCTACGGTTGGATCTCGTCCCTTTCTACGAGTTACGCGAGGTATTAAGTAAATTAGTTTACTTTCTGCAAAATTTTAAATGTATGATCATGTCTCCACAACATAAGGTTGCATGCTAGATACGTGGTTAAAATAATTTGAGAAATTATTTATGCTAAACCTTCCGCTGCACGTAATTACATTTTAAAATTACGAACCCGTATCCATGTCAACATGCACCCGGTCCCAACAACTTGGTCCAACATGATGATAAGGATGAGTGGTACTAGTCAAGGAGTTAGAGGTTGATTAATTAAAATTATCAGTAATTTAAATTAATCAACGGGCATTCGATATCTTAAACACGGGGAGAAATTATACTCATAATAGGTGGAGCTCATATGTAAATATGGGGGTTGGTGAGGTGATTCAATCAAGGGCCATTAGTGGAATGACTCTTCATTAATAGATCGGGTTTGGATCCATTAGCATGCCAAGACCCAACTCCTCCTCATGGTCCCTATTATAGCCCTATAAATACCTCATAGGAGTCATGAAACCAAGGCTAATTAATCATCCAATACAAAACACAACCCAAAAACCCTAGCCTTCTCCCCTACTCTCTCTCTCTCCTAGGGTTGGACTTGTGTCGGGTTAAGAAGGAGGAAAGGAAGGTTTTCTCTTCTCTTCTCATCTTCATCACTTCCTCCTCTTTGGCGTGAAGCTTCAACAGGGCTAGGAGAAACACCTTGGTGCTCGGCGAAGAGTAAAAGGGAAGGTGGAAGGGCTGCCGACAGCAACCACTTGGTGGTTTGCGGCGCTGGTTGTGAGGGAGAGAAGAGTCCTTCTCTTCATCTTCTTCTTGTTCATCTTTGCTCCTTTCTTCTTCACATCTTCCTCCTTGGCGTGTGCAAGCTGTGAGCAGGGAGAAGACGTGGTCGGCGGCCGGAAAACAAGGCATCTTCCTTGTTGGCGCTGGCGGGATTGAGGAAGAAGAGAAGGCAGTCCGAGGGTTTGTTTAGGAAGAGAAAGAGTTCATTTTTCTCTTCATCTTCTTCCTCTTCATCTTCCTTAGCTTCCTCTCCGGTGCTTCCTTGTGGCCGACACACCTTGGTGGCTTGGAGTGGCCGGCGGCGCAAGGTGGGAGAGGAATTGGTGGTCGGCGGTAACCCTAGCTCTAGGGTTTGTTTGGCGCGTGGAAGAAGGAAGAAGAAGGGATTGATTGGAAGGCCTTGGTGACTCCGGGTCTTGGTAGATCCTCGCCCACATGACGTCCAAGAGGGGAGGGTCATACGATAGAAGATCGCGAGGTAACGAGAGGTGTACCTTCTCTTACGGCTCCTTTGTTTTTCTATTATTACATGTGGTTAATTAATTATCATGGTTTTAATTATTTGTTAATTAATGTTGATAATTAATTATGTCATGGACCCTAATAATAAACACAAAAACTGATGATCCACTCGTCGTTTTTTCCGCGACCAATTAGTTAGGCGAGTTACAAGGCTTAACTATCAAGATTGGCTAAGTTGTAACTCGAACCAATTAGTACGACGACGAGACGGTCGTTTGAGAGATAGGTCTCCATTCGGATTAAATTTTTAATCCGTAGACATGGAGATATCTCTCATGGATGACCAAGTATTTGCTTAGGAACCCCGCCAAGCCATACCCTACCTCTATCAATTGGTATCAGAACTGAGGTTTCCGGTTTTGTGTGTTTAGGATTCGGTTACTTTTTGCACATTATCATGTATTTTATTTTTGTCGGAAAATAGTAGGATGTGTGTAGGCTAACTCTTTGATTGCAGGCACGAGATTCCAAGTATTATGGCTTAAATATTGTGGATATGTGATTGATTGTGCATGATTGTAATTTATTTGAATCCTCGGGGTTGACGAGGCTAAATAGGTATTTAATTTTTGTAATTAAATACGACACATGTTTAGCTGAGCTTTTATTTACTTTCGATCTAGATTTTATGTACACTCCTTTGTGGAGTATAGGATCGATTGATGTAAATAAGTAGCTTATCATCTCGGCTCGGAGATCCCTTTAATGGTGGCTTGCGCATGGTGTAGGGAGGATCGGACGAGGTGGCGACACGGCTGGAGGCGCATTGGAGACCAAAGCCATGATAATTGGAAAATCTAGGATTTTCTTATTTATTGTTTTGGTTTATGTGATTGTCGTGTGTGTGCATGAAAATTCCTCATTATAAATAACTAAGTGGGAGATGGACCCTAAGGGTCCCGCGACCTCCATTATTAATTTGACAAGTGATGCGAACAAGTCTGCGCGTCGGCTCTGAGTGCCTTCCTCCCTAACGAATGAGCTTGTTCTGCAGATCACTGATGATCCGATGTGGTCATCTGGGGCTTGACTGATGGGGGCTTTCCCTTTGTTGATTCTGGCCTGACTAGAAGAAACTTCTAGAGGGTCAGATTGTCTAGCGCCTTCTGCTGGACCGAATGTTAGATCGATCTGGTTGCTAGAGGGGGGTGAATAGCACTTTTCGAACACTTTCTTCCTACATGGTTAGTTGCGCAAGCGGAATATACTATAATAAAACTAAACTAAACTAAAACAAGGAAGAAACTCACGATTTACGTGGTTCGGAGATAAACTCCTACTCCACGGCTGTCCGTAAGGTGGGCGATCCCTAATCCATCGGTGGATGATTCCCCGGAGTACCTCCGGCTAGAACTCGTAGCTCCTTGTGGGTGGAGAAACCTCTCCACAAGATCTGGACACTACCTGAGTACACAAGGCTGCTAACTAGCTTTGACCAAGCGAGTTTCGCCAAGAGAAAGTAGCATGAAACGAGCTCCTTTAAATAGAGCTCGAGTCTGAAACAGCCGCTACCAGTCGACTGGTCCCACTCAGATTCGACTGTTACAGTACAACGCTCGAATCCAGTAGCTATTCCAGTCGACACCAGTTGACTGCTCCCAGAGCAGTCGACTGGTCTGAACCTAAGCCTAGGGTTACACTCCCGAGTACATTTCGCTCCACACTCAAACCCTCCCGGCTTAGTTCCCGAGTACAACGACTCACACTAGGACCCTCACAACCCGGTCAACTTTTCACCAGAAGCCTCGACTATTGCCTTCACGCTCTCTTCATCTTCGGCCCTCGTCCCTCGGATGCGCACGCAAGCCTCCAGCTTGCCTCCATGCCATCCTTCACGTACGCCTCAAAGTCCGCGTCCCTCGGCTTATTGTCCTTGCTATCCACGGTCCCTCGGATGCGCACGCAAGCCTCCAGCTTGCCTCCATGCCATCCTTCACCTGAAGACATCAACCAAGTCCATGTGTACATGTACACCTGCACACTCATGTACACATATTAGTCCAACAACAAATCCTAACTTAACCATATTGACCACACACATCAAAACCCTATGATCCTCCAGATCATCTTAGGGCCGATTGCCCCAACACCGAATAACGCTCAGGGAAAGTGGGGGTTGTCACCCGGACGAACTCCTCCTTCGGTGCCTATGCGAGTCGTTGGCTCGGCAAGGCCCCCCTATGTCGGGTGGGCGGCCACCTTCTGCTTTGCTGCCAACTTCTGAGCTTTAGCTACTATAGCAAATCAAGGTCTTCTTATGAAAGAGTAACGGTCACCCGGTTAGAGTCACTCATCTTCAACTTTCGATGAGGCTGAGATTCCCACAGACGACGCCAAATTTGATCCTGTCGACAAGCGAAGAAGGTTCTCGCTAGGATGACTCGGTCTGACCAAGATGACCCCGGTCTGCAGTAGCGTGGGGGTCAAGGTCGATCTTAAGCGCTAATAGGACACAAGTAGCTTGGGTCGGACCAAAAACAAGAGCGCGATGTGGAGCAAAGGTTTCAAATGGCAGCAACCTCCCCCTTTGGAGCCCCAAGGGGGATTTATATAGGGGAGGAGAAGCTCCCTGCCTTGTCAGAGCTGTCTATCTCATTAAGAGCTGACTAGTTGATAGACTGAGCTAATGGCAGCTTTAGTTGCTTTGTGATACTGCCACAACCACTTGACAATCTGTCTAAGTTGTCTCCTCTGATCCCCATTAATGTTTGGCGGCTCTGTCAGGTCATGATTATGTCAAAAATCCTCTTCTGACAATGGGGAGATTCGAATGATCTTTGCTGCTGCTGCGACCTTCACTCACTCTGGGTCGACCACCCTGGGTCTGCCACCCTGAGTCTGTCACTCTGGGTTGGCCACCCTGGGTCTGTCACTCTGGGTCGGCCACCCTGGGTCTGTCACCTTGGGTCAGTCACTCTGGGTCGGCCACCTTGGGTCGACCACCCTGGGTCTGTCACCCTGGGTCGACCACCCTGGGTCTGTCATTCTGGATCGACCACCCTGGGTCTGTCACCCTGAGTCGGCCACCCTGGGTCTGTCACTCTTGGTCGGCACTCTGGGTCGGCCACCCTGGGTCGGCCACTCTAGGTCGACCACCCTGGGGTCGGCCACCCTGGGTCTGTCACTCTGGGTCGGCCACCCTGGGTTTGTCACCCTGGGTCTGTCACTGGGTCGCCCACCCTGGGTCTGTCACTCTGGGTCGGCCACCCTGGGTCTGTCACTCTGGGTCGGCTACCCTGGGTAACCCCGACGGGGAGACCCTACCTGGGAGGCCTATTGCTTACCGAACACTCATGAAGAGATCCGACAAAACACTTCTGCTTTATCTCGACTAAACTTTCCCGACCGGTGATCCCCAACCGCTAAAGTTCCCGGCCGGGAATGTCTGCTCAGGGTGCCACTGATTGGGCCCCATCTCTAATTGCTTCGAATCCTGATCCTCTTAGCCAGATCAGTATCTAGCGCACTAATCCGATATTGAACCTGACCCACTTCGTCTGACCCAGACCCAATCCGACTGGGCCCCTAATCAGCTCCAAAAACTTACCCGACCGGATCACAAGCCTCCCCTTCAAGTCTAGTCGAAGGAGGCGTCAAGTCCGACTGACTAGGCTGCTTGCCCGGTCGGATAAACCCTACTTTCACACCCCTGACCCTCATTATAGCCTCAAGATCTTTATCATTAAATGCTGAGTCCCCTGTCAAGTCAGCCATCAATGCATCTGCCACGCGTTTATCTCCCCGGATCACATATCTCCCCTTCAAGTCTAGTCGAAGGAGGCGCAAGTCTGACTGACTAGACAAAATCTAGTGGTTTGACTTATTCCACCCGTACTTTCCATCCTGGAATTAGGTTGGAATGGATCTCCTTTGATAGAACCACAACCAATCAGAAGTTACGGGTTGGATTTTACCCAGTTAATCAGTATTTCATCCCTCGGAATATCGCCGCTAGAGTATTTAGTTATGTCAAGCGAGCAATTGGATCGTGTTGGATGAGTGACAAATCTGTGTATGACAAACAACTAAGCATTTTTGCCGAACCAAGCAAATGGTTGCGGGTGCCACGCATGTGGCATAGAGCCGAGTAAACGACTGAGCAATGGCTGAGTAGGCAAGCAACTGAGTAGAGTGACTAATTGCCTGGCAGGTGGCAGAGCCGAATGATAGAGTGCCGAGAAGAACGGCTGAGTGTTGAGCAGAGCGGCTGAGTGCCAAGCAGAACGGCTAGGTAGCTGAGTGCCGAGTAGAGCGGCTGAGTGCCGAGCAGAGTGGCTAAGTGCCGAGCAGAGCGGCTGAGTGCCAAGCAGAGCGGCTCAGTGCCGAGCAGAGCGGCTAGGTAGCTAAGTGCCGAGCAAAGCAGCTGAGTAGCTGAGTGCCGAGCAGAATGGCTAGGTAGCTGAGTGCCGAGCAGAGCGGCTGAGTGCCGAGCAGAGCGGCTAGGAGCTGAGTGCCGAGCAGAGCGTCTGAGTGCCGAGCAGAGCGGCTAGGTAGCTGAGTGCCGAGCAGAGCGTCTAGTGTCAAGCAGAGAGGCTAGGTAGCTGAGTGCCGAGCAGAGCGGCTAGGTAGCTGAGTGCGAGCAGAGCGGCTGAGTGCCGAGCAGAGCGGCTGAGTGAGCAGAGCGGCTAAGTGCTGAGCAGAGCGGCTGAGTGGCTGAGGTGTGTGAGCAATCACCTTTATAACTTGCTGAAGAGCAAGTGTCTCAATGCTGCTCGGGAGACCTTAATGGAGCATGGGCAGCCACGTTCGGTCTGCCGCGAGGTCGGTGGTTGCGTGGGAGCATTCCCACTTATAACTTGCATGAGCAAGAGTCTGGACACCGTCTGGCTTACCCTGACCGAACGTGGAGCATCACGCTAGGTCGGGCCCGATCGAACGTGGAGCGCCATGCCCGATCAGCACCGAGTCTGGTGGGTGCGTGGGAGCATGCCCACTTATAACTTGCAAATGCAAGAGTCTGGACACCGTTTGTCTTACCCTAATCGAACGTGGAGCGCCACGCCCGATCGGCACCGAGTCCGGTGGGTGCGTGGGAGCATGCCCACTTATAACTTGCAAAAGCAAGAGTCTGGACACTGTCTGGCTTACCCTAACCGAGCGTGGAGCACCACGCCAGGCCGGGCCCGATCGAACATGGAGTGCCACGCCCGATCGGCACCGAGTCCGGTGGGTGCGTGGGAGCATGCCCACTTATAACTTGCAAAAGCAAGAGTCTGAACACCGTCTGACTTACCCTAACCGAGCGTGGAGCGCCACGCCAGGCTAGGCCCGATCGAACGTGGAGCGCCACGCCCGATCGGCACCGAGTCTGGTGGGTACGTGGGAGCATGTCCACTTATAACTCACCTGAGCGAGAGTTTGGACCTGCATCTTTCAGATATCTTGAGTTTTCACTATCATACTCATGTGATACAATTACAGGGGTCACTCAACTCAACATTCCTCACGATACAATTTTAAGTGTGTTGCATTCCAAGGCCTTCCCAGCTTCCTTGGGCATCTCGCAAATAATAAGCTCCCGACCCCAACTTCTCGATCACCAGGGAGAGTTCTCCCCATTGGGGCTTCAACTTGCTCACCTCCCCGACTGGTTTGACTCTCTTCCATACACGGTCGCCGACTTGGAAACTCCAGGGTATGACCTCTGGATTACATCTTCGCTACATCCTTTGCCTGTAAGCAGTCATTCAGACCGATGCCCGATCCTGAATCTCCTCGATCAGATCCAGCTCTAGACACCTCTTTGCCTGCCACAACAATAGATTTGCCTTCGTCCTCTTCGATCAGCGAGGAACTCCGGCAACTCACGATCGGGCATTTAAGGGGAAACTCACTGGGATGCATTCGCCTTGTCATATAGTGAGGAAAGTGAAAAATGAGAGCTTCATAATCAAAATAAAACCCAGAGTCATTGCAAAACATCACTAAGGCCTGAAGGGTCGAGTCAAAGAGAAAAGAAAAATGGCTAAGTGATAACTTAAGTAAAGGGTGGGGGGGGGATGCATCCTCTGGAATCATTGCCCTGATTTGAGTAGGCTTCACGACGTTGGGAGGCAGGTCCGCTGGGATGTGGCCGGCGTCTTTGAGTTGTTGCAAGGTACCCTTCATGCCATACAGGATCATGCCGGTAGTGTGCCGAGCCAATTGCTGAAGAAAGGGTGGAGACTGGATATAGGCCAGCCGGGACTCTTCGATCCGAGCCGACTCACCTGACTTATAATCTTCTAGCTCCTTCTTTAGTCGAGCGATCTCAGCATCCCGTTCTCGAATCGTGGCATCCCGAGCAGCCAATCTTGCCTCTTTGCTCTCTAGCTGGGTTTCCAGGGCTTGGAAGGCTTCTTTCTGAGACACTAGTTTCGTTTCCTTATTTGTTAGAGCTAGCTGAGTCTGGTTATGAGTTGCGGCCGACTCCTTTAGTTGTTGTTGAAGGCCTTTGGCTTTAGCTGTCTTCTTGTCCAGGTCAGAGCGGGCTCAGACCTAGCGAGTAAGGGCAATCTTTTTCTCAGCCTCTACAGTGGCCAATCGATTGGATAATCGGTCTATCTCCCGGATGGCGTTAGCCATTGCTTGATGTTCCTCTTCTGACCGAGCATCTGCTTCTGATAACTGCAACTTCAGAACAGTTATTTCTGAACGCAGAAGCACCAGGCCCTCATCACCCGAGGGGATAGTGCAATGGGCCAGTTTTGTCTCCAGCTCCTTTTCTCTCATCTCTACCGCCCGCCATTCTCGAATGTTGGTGACCAAGGACTAGACGACTGATTGGCTCGCAACCCAATGCTACATAGTGATATAAATATGATAAGCATAAATAGGGGTAGAAAGGGAGAGGGAGATATACCTGGGTTGCATCCAAGAAGAAGCTGTCAGCCAGGCTCAGAGAGCTCTTCTCATGGATCATGGCCCGACCCTGATCCCAGCTGGAAACCAACCGACCGTGCAAGCTAAGCGGTTGGGGTTGAACGATCTGGGTCAGGGTGGTCGCTGAGGGAAGCTGAACGTCCACCATCACTCGGGGGTGGGGGGGGGGGGCGAATGCATCGCCAGAAGGGCCTCCACGGCATCAGCACTAGAAGCATCTGTCACATGGGCCAAGAAGGGTGGTGCAGGGCTCGAAGTTGAGGCCCTTAAACGAGGCACTATTGAGGTAGACGCTAAAGCCCCCGAGTGGGGTGCGGTTAAAGCGGAGGCCTGAGTTCTTGAACGAGGAGGGGTCGAGCCAGAGGCCAAGACCTGAGTGTCGGATGAAGCACGGTCGGGGCGAGGGGTTGACGCAGCCTGACTTCCCGAGGCTAACCCTTGGGTCGAGGGTGTGCCCATAGAAATGGTTATCCGGCGTCGTTTCCTTGCCAGGCTCTCAAAAACCGATTGCTCCTCCTCCTCGTCTTCTGCCCGCCCCTCTCGATCTACATCTACCACTTGAGGGACTGCATCCGAGTCCCTGGTAGGAAGATCAGTCTCTGAGTCATCTCCTCCAGCCTCGGGCTATGCTGGAACGGAACGACATTTATTGGAGTATCTCCCAATTGGCTAGCAAATCCGCAGCTAGGGCATTTAATGCTTCTTCCTCCAAACCCAACACATCAGTAACAAGGGCTCTGTACATGGCTTCAGCTACAACATAAAAAGAGTTTTAGTTAGAATTAACAAGTTTATGAACCAAATAAGAACTTACCAAAGGTGTCGAGCAGCTCTGCAGGGATCTGGCTCAGCTGGAAGATGTACAGCATGGCTTCGCTCAGCAATTTGCCCGCATGAAAGCGAGTCCCCCCAATCTTAGAGAAAGTTAGTTGATAGCCTGGTTCTGAGCGATGGTTCTTGGGATTCGGAGGCTGTGTAGGCAGGTCCTCTACCCACTCGGTGGGCCAGGTCAGGCGTGGGGAAGACTGAATATAAAAGAAATGGGATTTCCAACCTTTGTTGGAAGAGGGGACCTTATCTAAGAAGGCGGACTTGGCCCGGGCTTGAAAATAAAAATTCCCTGGTTCTTGTTTATTGAGATAGTAGAAGCAATGGAAGACCAGAGGGTCAAGGGGGACCTCATAGGTCGTGAAAATAATCACTGCGCCGCATAGGATCCTGATATAGTTTGGTGCTAATTGGGACAGGGACACTTGAAAATATTGGCAGACCTCACGGAAGAATGGATGTAGGGGAAAGCGCAACCCAGCTAGTAACTGATCTGTAAAAATGGTAAAATAGCCCAGGGGGGTCGATGAGGTCGGTCTCGATGAGCAGGAAGAGCCAAGAGATGGTCCTCAGGAATTTGGTAGTCAATATGTAAGGTTTCTAGATGACCCAGGGTTAGGGTCGAACGGGTGGTCAGATACCATGCCTCAGCCGAGGAGGACAACTCAGCCATCAAGTCGGGGTCGGGAAATAAAAGGAAAAGACTCAGGAGAGGAAAAGAGTACCTAGGGGTCAAGTTCGCCGGAAACACTGATCGTCGGAGCTCACTAGGGTCGGGCACTAGGGTCGGGTGGCGGAGGTCGGACGAGAAAGGAGGTAAAAGTGAGAGATGAAGTGGAGAAGGGTAAAGTGAAAGGGGAAACCTATTTATACTGCGTTGAAGGCAATGAGGGTCGTTGGATGCGGATGGGGAAAAAGGCGGGATCGGATCCTATCCGTCAATCTCCCGCCCTTTCCCGAGGTCTCGAAGCTTCCCTCTGCTGCCACACGAGCCATACCGGTGGCGCATCGATGCCAGAGGCTCCCAGTCGGGGGATGACACGTGGCATCACATTAATAACTGATTTGACAAGGGATTCGACATTTAAGACTGAAGATTTTAAGCGCAAAAGGGAGGTCGGTAATACGAAGAGTGACTCAGCCGACTGGGCGAGTAGCCTAGTCAGTCAGACTGGACGCCTCCTTCGACTAGACTTGAAGGGGAGGCTTGTGATCTGGGCGAGTAGTTTTCACAGAGGGTCAAGGGCCCGGTCGGATCAGGTCTGGGTCAAATGCGGTTAAGCCGGGTTGACCTCAGTCCATGAGCCGGATATGAATCTGGGCAGGAGGAATAGTAGTCGAGATAGGTAGAGCCCTGGTTCGGCCTCGGTCATCCGGGGTCAGGCACCTGAGGTCGGACACCCGGGGTCGGCCACTGGGAGTCGGTCACCCGAGGTCGGCCACTCAAGGTCGATCATCCGAGGTCGGCCACTCGGGAGCGGTGACCCTAGGTCCGTCACCCGGGGTCAGGCACTCGGGGTCAGTCACCCGAGGTCGGCCACTCGGGGTCGGTCACCCTAGGTCTATCACCCGGGGTCAGGCACCCGAGGTCGAACGCCCGGGATCGGCCACTCAGGGTCGGTCACTCGAGGTCGGCCACTCGGGGTCGATCATCCGAGGTCGGCCACTCGGGGTCGGTCACCCTAGGTCCGTCACCCGGGGTCAGGCACTCGGGGTCGATCACCTGAGGTCGGCCACTCGGGGTCGGTCACCCTAGGTCTGTCACCTGGGGTCAGGCACCCGAGGTCGATGTTAGTATTGTGAGAGAAGTGTCCTAAGGCAATCGCCTTATGAATATAATCATTTATTTTAATAAATGAATATTCACTATTTGAGTATACATGTTTGTGTATTTGATTGAGATCTTAAACTCATTTACTGAATGTCCGCAATACAATTCACAGCATGAGAGAATTTGTGATGAATTCACAACTAGTGATTATCTCTACATGTGTAATTGTGAAGTATTGAAATTGTCCCTAGTTGATGAATTGATAAATACGGACACTATCAATTCTGTTGAGACTAGCATGGGTTATTCTCTAATCAGCTGATTCTCACTGGCTGGAGACATTGGGATGTCCGGAGATAAACATGAATGCTAGTTAAGAGAACTAGTTCATTGGAGTGACTGGCTGTAAAACTTCATATGGTAATCTACATATAGATATGTCAATGAAGTTCTTACTGCAGCTTAAGTGTGATGTTCCTTTGACTTGCGGTGTTCAAGTCATCTTGGTCATGGAGACTTATACTTTGACATCTTAAGCAAGCATCTCTAAGGAGGTGTGGACCCAGGATGGTTGGGTATAAGCCGAAGTGCCCGAAGATGTTTGAACAACCTACAAAGGATTCACCACTCCTTGCGAGGAGATGTATACCCAAGGCCTATCGTCGGATTGTTACTCGAAGCCTCTGGCCAGAGCATCACATGTTCAGAGTATGAATCTCTCAGAAACATGAGAGTAACTAGAATTCGTAGGACGAGAAAAACATTGCTTGGGCTAGGTGTGACGTAGTCAGCCTCGTGGGGACTAACACACATAGACCGTGTCCTGAACCAAGTGGGTATAAGATGGTGAAGGGAATGGGGCACGATTCATTATAGCTGCTGAAGGGTTTCAGAATAATTTCTGAGGTCAACCGTTGATCTTTCGATTAATTGGGGATCATGATGTACTACTAGGTGCCACTCATGATCGTTCTATAATTGGTTAATTATAGACGACCAACATAAATCGAAAGCCTATTTAGTCACACGCACTACGAGTAATCTGAGGGATTTAAAACGAGTTGAAAATTGGATTTTCCGATCAAGAGAGATAAGTCGAATCTGAATTTTTCAGAGACGCATCGGAAGCATAAAATGGCTAAGTCTTTTGAAGACTTATTGGACGAATTTAATGACTTTAATTCGTATGGTATAGGCTTGGGTTTGGCCGGCCAAAGAGGGTCCCCACCCTCTTTGTTTGGCCGGCCACATTAAAAGGGGAGAACCAAATTGTTTGGTTCAAATTATAAAATAAACCGAGCGTGGTTTGTTTTATAAAATTATGAATAATATATATAAATTTTTATAAACCGAAGTTTGGTTTATTATTTTCATGGAAATTAAAATAAACTTTGGATAGTTTATTTTATTTTATAAAATCAATTATGAATTGATTTTTCCATGATAAGAAAAATTTATATAATAAATTTCTTGTGAAAATTTATTCCATAATAAAAAGGGAGACATGGTTGTTTTTATTATAAAAACTTGGCATGATGGAATAATTAATAGAAAAATTTATATGATAAATTTCTTATGAAAATTTATTCCATAAAAAGGAGACTTGGCGATTGAGAGGCTACTATATAAAGGAACCAAGGCAAGGCTTGGAGATTAATCTAAGAGATCTAGAAATAAGCCCTCTCTCTCTCTCCTTCTCTCCCTCTCCCTCCTCTGGTGCCGCCGGCCCTAAAAGGAGGACCCCTTTGTTGCCGTGAGCTTCATCCACCAAGCAGCTGCCGAAGAAGAAGAAGAAGCGGGCGCAACTCCTTCCTTCCTCCCGGAATCTTGATTCCGTTCTTCGTTTGGTGGTTAGTCTTCCCATCTCTCTCTTGGTATTCTTGTCGTGCCTTTGGAGAATCTAGTAGTTCTTGTCGGCACGAAACTCGTGGCTTTGCGAAGTCATCCCGAAGAAAACTCGGCGTGGACGCGAATAGAGGCGGAGCTTCTAAGGGACGCTTACGGTTGGATCTCATCCCTTCCTTCGAGTTACGCGAGGTAATAAGTAAATTAGTTTACTTTCTGCAAAATTTTAAATGTATGATCATGTCTACACAATATAAGGTTGCATGCTTAGATGTGTGGTTAAATAATTTGGGAAATTATTTATGCTAAATCTTCCGCTGCACGTAATTAATTTTAAAATTACGAACCCGCATCCATGTCAACATGCACCCGGTCCCAACAGTCGAACGCCCGGGATCGGTCACTCGAGGTCGGGTACCTACAGCCGAACGCTCTGAGACCACCCCATGAACAAAAATGACTCAGAAGCCAAGCTTGTCCGACCGACCCAGGCTGTAAGTCAGTATGAGTCGACTAGATGAACATGAGTGATTAAAGAGCCACCTCCACAGTAATAATTTGCCAAACCTCTTACATAATCATTACCTGACAGATCCATTAAATATTAATGAGGATCAGAGGAGGCAATTTAGACAGATTGTCAGGCGGCTGTAGCAGTCTCACATGGCAACTAAAGCTGCCATTAGCCCAGTCTGCCAACTGACCCATTCTTAATGAGACAGGACAGCTCTGACATGACAGAGGGCTTCTCCTCCCCTATATAAACCCCCCTTTGGGTTCTGAGAAAGGGGTTGCTGCCATTTTGCAACCTCAACTCCACTGTGTTCTCCATTTTGGTCTGACCCGAGCGATTGATAGTTGCTCCGTGGTTGAGCCCGACCCCGACCCCCACGCTACAGCAGACCGGGTCATCTTGGTCAGACCGAGTCGGCCAAGCGAGAACCAATCTTCACTTGTCGATAGGATCAACAGGGTCAGACATGATTATAGGAAATTATTTAGGAGCGTGTGATTTTCCCCTACGGAAGACACATAACCCGAGGTAATTTTCTTAGTATCATGTAATGGTAAATACTTAGATGCAAATAATAGTATCCTCCCCAACGGAGTCACTGCTATTATTTATAGGGCCGAAGAGGACCAACTATTAATTTTATTTATCAAAAAGTTAGGTTGATAAGATAATAAAATTAATGGGTAAAACCTCCTCTTACAAATGTAGAATTCGTATACGTCCACATGAACGTCGTATACGATATTCTCGGGTATTTTGAGGTGTTGGTTGATTTCAAATTTATTATTTTGAGGAATCAATATTTTTTTTTTGAAATCTAAAGTGTGTAATTGTTGTGATTCTCAGGTATTTTCAAAATGGATCTAGACCCACTTGATTTAATTCTAAGAGAAAACCAACTTAATGCCCTCGATAATAAAGATTGGGAATTAATCCTGGACTTTGTCTCAACTGCCGAGGAATCCAATTGTAAGCTTGTCAAGTTCTGTGCTGAAAAACCTAGCGTGATTAATGATGAATAGGAGATGGAATATTTTAGGCAGTGGATAAAAGCAGACGATATGGCGCAGAGTCATCAACATCATGCTTCTTCCATTACCAGTGATAAAACATTCAATCTCAATGAACTCTTCGGACATCATAATCAGGCCGCTAGGCAAGAGACCATGAAAAACTTGATGACTACCACCATGATTGAGGGTATGCCCGTGAGGGAACACATTCTCAAAATGATGGCTTGGTTGAATGAGATGGAAATCCTTGGAGCAGAAATCGATGGGGAAACCCAGGTCGATCTCATCCTCCAATCTCTACCAAAGAGTTTTGAGCAGTTTCGCCTAAGATACAATATGGATAAACGTACATATTCGTTGGCGGAACTTCTGACAGAACTCCAGGCGGCAGAAAGGTTTCTCCTCAGAGTTCACATACTTTCATTGCTCAAGGGGTTTCTACTTCTAAACCGAAAGGTAAGAAGAAGAAAAAACAAGCTGGGGCAAAGAAAGTGGCAGGATTACAGGGACCTCAGAGTGGCGTGAAGAAGCCGAAAGACAAGTGCTTCACGTGCAAACAGTTTGGACATTGGAAGGCGGACTATCCCCGCCGTCAAAATAATAATTCAGGTATATTTTTTTCTTTTGTCGTTGTAACATGTTTAGCGGTGTTATCTACCGGTACTTGGTATGTAGATACGGATGTCACTAATCATGTCTGCATTTCTTTGCAGGGGTTCCAGGAAATCCGACGACTAGCTGAGGAAGATCACCATGGGATATACTACGGAGATGGCTACTATTGCAATGAAATTATTTATTTATTTGTTATCGCATGTGATGGCCTGGTTTGGTCGCCAACCGACTTCAAAGCTGCCGCATAGAGCTTCTTGTAGAGGGTGGCGCTGCTTCTACCCCTTCAACCGCGTTTTTGTTGGTGGAGGCAGGGTGAGATGTATGGGATGCAAGGAGAGGGGGAAATTGAGAGGTGGAGATGGGAGGGAGTTGTGAGGGGTTTGGATGATCCAAAGCCGATGGCCTTGGGTCACCGGCGACCATCACCGCAGAGAAAAGGGGCACCATGCCCTTGGTCACGCTAATCGCCCAAAATAGCCCAAGATCGCTCAAACGATAAAATTTCCATAACACTTCTGTAGAGTTAACATCGGTACCTAGTTAGGATTAGTAAATGAATTTAAGATTCAATCATACACATAGAAAATATGTACTTAATTAGTGAAACTTTATGTATTCAATAAATACGTACAAATCATAAGGTGATTACCTTAGGACACTTCTCAAATAACATGTCTTCCACCGCCTAGCCCCGCAAAGACTTTCCATTGCCTAGTTTTCAACTAGGTCTTTCACCGCCTAGCCCTGCTAGAATTTTTCATTGCCTAGTTCCTAATTAGGTCTTCCATCACCTATCCTTGCTAGGATTTTCCATTGCCTAGTTCCAAACTAGAACTTCCACCACCTAGTTTCCAACTCCATTGCCTAGTTCCAAACTAGAACTTCCACCACCTAGTTTCCAACTAAGTCTTCATTGCCTAGCCCTGCTAAGACTACCACTGCCTAATTCCCAATTAGGTCTTCACTTCGTCAAGTAGAGTCAACCTTGACCTACTTGACATCTTTCTCACATGTTGTCCAAACATCAAAATTCAAGCTCGAGCCAACCTAAACTTAGTCAAACTGACCAATCTTGACCAGAGAATGATTGCACCAACAAGGTCAGTATCTCTTCTAGTTTTTCAGAAATCTCATGAAGGTATCTAAGATTGATTTTATTGATGTGATACATTTCTCGATACATTTTGTGCAAGGACTGAGTGTATTTCATTTCTTTCTTGCCCCACATGTGTGTAGGAGGTATTTTCTCTTCATAGACTTGTAGGTCCACAAAGGCTTCTGAAGAGGTTGCCTAAATTTAACCATCTCCAATCTCCATAAATAATTTTCAAAAAGCAAATGATGGTGGGAGGAGCGGGCATGACTTCGTTTCATAGCATTCCACTCCCAAAGGAGAATTTGCATCTAAATTGTCTCCAACCACCTAGAAGTACCATCGAGGAGGAAATAATAAAGGGTGCACAGCTCCACAACACTAAGCACACGAGGATATCCTTCGCCTATATTCGGATTATCCCACTACCAACGTAGATTTTTCTTCTGAATTGTCTTCAGCCGCAAAGAAATAAGGGGAGTTTATTCTTTGCTTTTCTTTTTATTTCATATTTTTCTTTACTTCACACTTTGCTTCCCTACTTTGCACTTTGTTAGGTCTAAATAATATTTGGTTTTGAATAAAATTCTCTATATGTATTTCTTAATAATACCTTGAGAATCATAAAAGTTCTTTAAGTTTGACCATCAAATGTTAGGTCATTGGACATGCTTGGATTCTACACTTGTATGTCATCGGTTAGTATGGTGATGGACTCTAATTTGATTAATTAAACTTAGGTTCTAAAATTACATAAAGAGGACTACCACATGCCTAATCTGTATTCTCTTTTTGTGGTTCCCTCGGGACAACTAGTTGGCTAGTGCATGAGATGTTGCCACTACGAGGTTTGGGAGTCAATTTCTGTCTAGCAGTCATGTTCTTGCTCTTTCTCATGCACTGGTCATAGCTCCCCCTAATAGTCACTGATGATTACCTCTCTTCCCATAACCTGGGACGAGTTGTGAGAAGCGCCTGGGGTGAGCATTATCACCTTGTGCCACTATTTATTTCTTTTTGTGTGATATGCACTCATGACAATTGAAACCTAGAACTTGGTTTGCTCTTTTAACATCACAATCCCATATGCATGCGCGAATATTAGAAGGATATTGCTTTTTGATGTGCGTATATTATATATGATTTTATGCATTATTTAACGCACATTTACTTGTATTTCACGAGCATAATCTATTTTATTGCACTCTATTTCTTACGACTCTGTTATTATCTTCCCTTTTGTTCAAAGATCTGCTCTTTGCACATTTTCATTGACAGGATGCAAATTGGAGCTAAAACGAAGCAAAACTAGAGTGGAAGCTGAGCTAGAGGCAAAAGCAGCCAGCCACACCGGCTCCACATAGGCGTGTGGGGGCTGGGATGCCCCACACGGCACAGTCGTGCCTCACCTAGTGCAAGCCACACACCATTTGGCATGGATTGTGCAGGCCTCGCTAAAACCGACATAGCACGACCATGCCATTTGGCAGGGTCGTGCCCTTGTTTTCCAAGCTAAGGCATGGCACGACCAGACCTCCCTGGCATGGTCGTGCCTCCTTGGCTATGTGGAGCACGGCCAGGCAGCACCAGGCCACACGACCCACGCGCGAGCCGTGTCTCCCCTATATAAGGGGGTTCCCTTCCCTTAGGGGTAGGACCTTTTGGATTAAGGCTTGGCCTTATTACCTAGGGGAAGGGTACTCCCCTCTAGGGGAGACCCTAGAGCCACCGCCGCAGTCGCCCTCCGCAATCCATCCACCTCCAAAGCAAGAAGATCCTTCAAGAAGATCACGCTACAAGGATAAGATTTCTCTTCCCTCTCCCTCTTTGTTTAAGGTTGTAGAAGCTTCATTTATTGTCTTCTTGTTGTGTTCTCCTTTGCAATGGAGTAGATTCTCCATATCTAGGATGTAGGAAGTAGCTAGGATGTGATAATGTTATATGAACTATGTATTGTGCATTTCCTTGTTTAACGACATGTCTATTATCTTGTTATATATGTATTATGCCTTGTATGTGTTTATTGATATGTGTGAATAATGAATACATGTAGTTGTGAAGGTTTGGCCGCCACATAGAGGGAGTGTGTAAGATTGTATGACCAGGGAGTCTTCATGACAGAGGCTACCATTAACCGGATATCTCGGGCATTGCCTCAAAATGGAGGTAAATCCCTTACAAGAGATTTGCTAGCACAACTTAATGGGTTTCTCCCTATCCGTGGTAGACAGTGTTTAGAATAACCTAGAGACGTACGACCTGGGGCTCTTAGTGACAAAGGCTTACCTTTAATCGGACTCTCTAAGTTACCTATTCAACTTAATGGCATTGGATGCGTAAGAGCACCTGCAATAGCTCGTTAATCGAGCGTTATAACGCTCGATTAATGAGCCACGTATGTTAATATCATTGTGGCGAATGCGTTAAAGTGCTGATGCGATGAACGCATTTAGATGTTTGAATGCGTTCATCGACGATGACATGATATCCCCAATCGATTGGGGATGCTCCCAATCGATTAGGGGCATCCCTAATCGGTTGGGCAATCGATAGGGACAATGGGGGCTACCCTAATCTGCGCCCCAATCGATTGGGGGTTGTGATTGGGGATGCCTTCAATTGATTGGGGACAGTCGTAATCGATTGGAGATTAACAACGATCACCTAAACGTCTAGTAAACACCCACAACGGTCATGAAACGGTCACAAACGACTATTTTAATAAAAATAAATAAATTTTCATCTATAAATACTCATCACCTTGCAACTCTCATTTCAATATTCAAACACCTCCCTCTCAATCACTCTCATTTCAATCTTCAAATACCTCCCTCCCTCCCTCTAAAAATCTCCTCTCTACTATTTTCTTCTGAAATGAATGAAAATAATTATGGTTTTTTTAGAAATTTTTTAGAAAATACTTCTTCCTAAACCAGCAAATTATCCATATTTCCTATATCCACCAAATTATCCACATAATCCATACCCACCAAATAACTCATATGGTCCATATCCACCAAATTATTCATATATTTCATATCCACAAAATTATCCGATAGAAAGTGATCCATTTACTCCGACTTTTGTTCTAGAGATTGAAGTGTCCGACCGTGAATCCCGAATTTAAGTTGTTGATTTAGAGAAGACGGATTTTAGTGCTACGGGTAGAAGAAAACGACCAACATGGAGTAAGGCTGAAGACGAGGTTTTGGCCAGATCGTTTGTCACTATCAATGATGATCCAATCATTGGCAATGATCAGAAGATGGATGCTTTCTGGGCCATGTTTCTAGCTATTACAATGAGAAGTCCTCAAGGTACACCCAACCGAAATGCAAATATTATACAATCGCACTGGCACAACATCATACAAAAAAAAGTATATCACTTCAACATAAATTCAATAGCATTAATAGTGCGTATCGTAACGGCCACAATGATAAGGATATATTACAGTTTACATATGAAAAATATCGTGAGGAAAATAACGGCATTACCTTTAATCTCGAGCATGTGTGGATAATCGTAAACGACTATCCAATGTTTACTCTACAGTCCGTTGATCATCTTGTTGGCACGAAGAAGGCAAGAACCTCGGAGTCGGGAGCAAGCAACACTTATCTAACCAAGCTGCTAGTCTATATGTAGACCTAAACAAAAAAAACTCGTCCAATGGGTTAAAAGGCAGCAAAAAAATAAATAAAATAAAAGAAAAATAAAATCAGACATTGAAGGTATAACAACAAATTTAGATAATATGTTTACAAAGTTTACTGATTATACACGTATAAAAATGACTGAAGTTGGAATGAAACAAAAACAACTCGAAATTGATGAGATGAAACAAAAGCTGCTGAAATGAAAGCAAGACTGCCTTAGCCAACGTTCAATTAAAAGAATATGTAATCCTTTTGAAATACACTTCGCAAATGACACAAGAGCAATTTATCATCCATCAACATCTATGTCAAGAGATTAGAAGGAGATGGAATAAGTAATTTTCATTTATTGTAATTTTAATTATTATACTTTTTCAATTAATGTAATTTTCGATCATTATTCTTTTTAATTAATGTAATTTTTATTATTTTACTTTTTTAAATTCATTTATAATTTTTGGTTAATTAATATAACCATTGCAAACTAACCGTTGGAATATAGATGTAATATAGCAGTTAAAATATAGTCGTTGTAATATAGCTATTGGAATATAGTCGTTGACAAGAACAAATAAATAGACACCTTGTGCTCTACAATTCTTCATTCTTCAAGTAGTTGATGAATTCGTTTTCTCTTCATTCTTCAATCATTGTGCTCTACAATTAGTCATTCGTCATTAGCTTTGAATTATTTTCTTCAAATATGTCTCAATCTTCAAGTAGCTCCACCTCCGACTCAACAAGTCAAGATGAAGTCCATGTTGAAGATGTTGATGAAGGTTATGATCCAGAGAATGAGTTAATGTCATTGATACTTCAACAAAGCCAATAAATAGTTGAAACATATCAAAGTAATAATGAGATGCGGCGAAGAAGAAGTTTCATCCAAAAAAATTGTGAAGCTGAGCATGTGAGGCTCTTCAATGATTATTTCTTCACAAACCAAATGCATCCAGATCAAATATTTCGAAGATGATTTCGCATGCGAAGAGATTTATTTTATGACATAGTGAATGCATTGAAGTATTCATATTTTTAGCAGAGTGATGCGGGATAGTAACCTCTAAAAATGCACAGTTTGATTCGCATTGATTATGGTCTGGACATCGAGTACCTATGCATGGGTGAAACCATCATCCAATATCTTTTCAAGTTTTACGTTTATGTGGTGAAACTCTTTGGTAATCAATACTTGAGAAGGTCAAATGATGATATATTCAACGTCTTCTTCAATTGTATGATGAGAGGCACGACTTCCCTTGAATGTTAGGCAGCTTGATTGCATGCATTAGGAATGAAAAAATTGGCCAGTTGCTTGGAAATGTCAATTTACAAGAGGTCATGGATCACCAACAATTATGCTTGAAGCGGTCACAACTCAAGACTTGTGGATATGGTATGCATTTTTGGTGTCGCAGGTTTATATAATGATCTTAATGTGTTGTATGAATCTCTCATATTCAATAACGTCTTGCAAGGAAATTCCCCGGAGATTAATTTCACGATCAACGACAGTCAATATAAGAAGGGGTATTATCTAACAGATGGAATATATCCGGAATGGACTACTTTCGTGAAGGCTTTTCCTTGTCCAGAAGATCCGAATAGGAGATTGTTTAAGGAAAGACAAGAGACTGTAAGAAAAGATGCTGAATGAGCATTTGGGGTGCTCCAAGCTTGATGACAATTATCAAACGTCCAGCTCATTATTAGTATAGAAAAAAGTTTAAACATATTATGTTAACATGTATTATTTTGCACAACATGATTGTAAAAGATGAGAGGGATCACGTGACAAATTAATACAACAATGAAAGTGACAAACTCACACAACCCATCCAGGGCTCAAACTGAGGATTTTATGATTATCTCCGGATAAATTCCCAACTACGTGACGGTCATGTGCATCACCAACTTTTTCCCGACTTAGTTGAATATATTTGGTCACAATACAACAATAATCCCTGAATTATTATTTTATAGTTTCGCTTTATGTTTAATTTATATGTTACTTTTTAATTATATGCAAGTGTGTTTTTTATATTGTACGCTTTCATTTCGAATTTATAATAATATTTTAATTTCAAATAATAATAAATATATTTAAAAATATTATTATAATTTATTTTAAATAATAATCATTTAAATTGCGCAATGAAATTGAAAATAAAGAATGTATCTGTGAGAGAATGAATAAGTAAAAGAATGTATATGTGAGATAATGTATATGTGCATGTGGACCCCACAAGGTGCTAAATGTTAAACGAATATGAGAAATAAAGATGTTAATGTTAATGTGTATATGGCATGTGGGTCTCATGCTTTTTAATGAGGTAGTAGATGTTAAAACGCCAAAAGCGTTAAACCTTTACGGATGCCCTAGGGGGGAAGCATTCCAGTGCACTTCTGCAGTGTTAACACTGATACCTTGTTAGGATCTCTATGAGTGCATTAGAGATATGAACAATCCATATGGCGAAACTGAAATCCTAGATTTTATCCATCCAACCCTTCCACTTAGATCAACTCTCTCCTCCCTTTCTCTTGTTCCCTCTCTCTCCTTCTCTCTCTCTTCTCCCCCTCTCCTCTCTCTTAAACAAGCTTTTACCTGGCTCGGTTGGTAAGTCGTCTGGCTGCTTGCATTGGAGGTCTCAGGTTCGAGAGTCGTCAGTCACACACGGGTAAAAACCTAGTCTGCTGGCTTAAATCCTCTCGGCCCCAGGCGCCTTACCCCACCATAAAACCGTGATTTACTCCCTCTGGACACTTGTGGGGCCGGGACCAGGGGGTCGCTAAGGTGGCGGTTCCACCTTTTGCATCTCTTAAACAAGCTTTTACAACCAAACCTGTGATCGTCTACATAGTTTACCCTTGCATAATCGACAAGTGCTTAATCAACAGTCCCTGTGGAGCAATATTTTATTATTTGACGATATTTTCGTACACTTGCAGGCAACACATTACCTTTCTTTCCAAATTATAGTTGAATAACTCACTTAACAAATTTATCTTCCACCACCATTGCTTTGTCATTTTTTCATTGAGAGTTTTGGATGGCTGTCTTGATGAGTTTGAATGGACAAAAGTCTAAGTGTGGGGGAGGATTATCTTATTCTCAGAGATTTTGAAGATTTCGGATGGTTTCATAAGCATTCAAATGTGATTTTTGAGGGTGCTGTGGAGTCTCAAACATAAGCTTGATTATTGTCACTTGATACAATGTGCTGTAATTGAGTCTGAAATTTGAAGTTATGTTTTAAGGTTCTACTTTTGGCTCGGTTTGGGGGGTAATATGAAAGGGGAAAGTTTTGGTCTTGGTTGTTTGTGCTGTTGATTAGTTGAAAAAAAAAGAAGTTAGGAATTCCAAAACTGCATTTGTGAAGAGCTGAATTGATGGTACCAAGCTGTTTTTGGTTGTTATATCTGGTTCTCAACTCTTTAAGATTGGGTTGTTAATTATTTGAGGTATATGGAATGGTCATCTCAAGAAGTTTATCTGTTGAAAAAAAGAGAAAAAAACAATGACCCAAGGAGTTTAGTATCATTTGGAAAGTATTTTGTGCCAAGCCTTCTCACAAATTCTCTGGACAGTAATTGAGCCAAGTCAAGTACTTAATCCATAATGATATTTGATGTACCATCCTTCTCCCATGGAACTCATTTTCAATTAGTTCAAAAAGCCTAAAAGGAAGGAGTATCAAGTTTGATGTCTGAAATTGAAAAGCAGGAGCAGTGATGTTGAGAGTTAAGTTACTGAAAGTTCTTCTTGCTGTTATTGCTGTCAAGGAAGTTTTGGAATGATAGCTGAGCGCATAACATCTGTGGTGATTCCCTCTCAAGGTTCAGAAGTTGAGTCATTGAAGTAGCAGATTTCAGAATCAAGTCTCAGACTTGGAAATTCTAAAATTTGGATTCTAAGTTCCTAAAATGCATAGTATTTTCTACTGAACTAGAACCTATTCTAGTTATGGGAATAAATTAAAAACATCTCTTGTTGGGTACTTCCAATTCTTCAATTATTCGATAGATTCCTAGAGTCTGAAAAAGAAAGAAAAGAATAGGAAGCTACTAATTGTTATCGCTTGAGCAAAACTCATTCCCTCTTGTGCCAGATGTGATGTTGTTACTGATCAACATCGTTTTGAATTCAAGTCCTAAACCTTTCGGGGCTAAATGAAACCCAGTTTATGGGCGGGCCGACTTGTCATCTCTTTAGGAAACTTGTGTTATATTTACATTGTTATGGAGAATTAGAAAATGTACGAGCTTATAGTAGTAAAATGTTGTGAGTGATTGAGTGAGCATCATTTTCATATATGATTGTGAGAGTTAGAGTAACTACCTATCTTCTGAGATTGCATCTTACTTAGTTATTCAAATGAACTAAAATCACCAACTTATTGATTAATATAAGGATTATATTCATGATTGTTTGATCTTTAGATGATCTTAGTTAAATTTCTTTTATTATCTTCAAGGTATTGCTAGGAAAATTGTTAGGGAGATGAGTTTTGTTTTGTTTTGTTTTGAGTTTGTTTGATTGTTTGAGGGTGCAAAAATAAATGTGGGAGATTTGATAACCATCATTTTATCGCATTATTTAGACTTCTAAATTCTTGGTTTTGATCCTCTCATTGATTTAAATTCACATTTGTAATACATTTTGTGAGTTGGATTCGTTTGTAGGCGTTGATGCAAATTATATCATAGTTGTGGTATTTTGATTAACTATTTGAATGTGATCTTCGTAGGTGATAAAGGATCATGGAATCGAGTCAAAGAACCAATCTACTCTAATTTGGACCATTCATTTTAAATCAAGACGATCTGAGCCACCGATGAAGATTCGAGCTATCCAAGTTAATAGGAGAATAAATCAGGAGCCTTGATGAAGATTAAATCCTTTGGATCAGATCTAAAATGATCCCTACCATTTATTTAGATCAAAAGCAGTCTAAGCCGTCAATGCAGATCTGAGATTATCTCAATAGCGATTTTTTTACCAGAGTATAAAGTGCACGAATGAAATAGAGGAGCTTCTTCTAAGGTTTATTTTCACAGCCCGATTTTCAACCTCATGTCAGATCCCTCTTTAGTCATCCCTATCAAAGTCTCTTAGCCCAAGTGATAAGTATGGAGACATATGTTATCTGAGATTTCGGGTTCGAATTCTCGTAGCGACTAATATTTATTGACTGATATATTATTACCAATAATATAGGGAATATTATTTCAATAATATGCTCGATATTATTTCAATAATTATGTTCTTATCAATCAGTGGTACTATACCTCCAGAAATCTCAGAAGGGGGTTTCTGATAAAGGGGACGTTTCGGCAGTGGGGCTAGTCATTATAAAAAGTTTACCTATTCCAATAAACCCCCACGGGCTGGCTCGGTTGGTAAGGCGTCTGGCCGCTTGTTCCAGAGGTCTCAGGTTCGAGAGTCGCCAGTTGCACACGGAGTAAAAACCTGATCTACTGGCTTAAAATTCTCTCGGCCCCATGTATCTTACTCGACCAGTAAATCGTGATTTACCTCTCCGGGGATACCTGTGAGACAGGGACTAAGGGATCACTAAGGTAACGGTTCCACTTTTTTGTTCCTCTTCAGTCATCTCTACTTAGCTCCGATCATCCTCACCGTAGCTATATGGATCCAGTCATATTGGTTGTCAATTCTTTTCCACTCACTGTATTGATTGAATTTGTAGGTTATTCAAATAATTGTTGCATGCTTATTTAAATTATGTTTGTCAATGAATGTTGCACTGATCAGTTAGAGGTTTGTTTGTTACATGTTATTGCGCAATGTTGATTGTTGTTCATGCTTGATTTCTTTGTGCATTATTAGGAATATGTTAGATTACTTGGATAGAATATTGTGTTTTCTCCTAATCATATGAATTCTAAAAACAAAATAAGAACTCGAAGAGAAAATATAATATACATGAGCATGAATCTATTGTTTCATCGAATCATGGTATAACAAAATAAAAGATATAAACCGAAAGAAAAGGAACCTGATTGAAGAGCAATTGTCCTTGTCGTAGCGTCGTCGGCTTGATCCCTGTGGAAGAAGATGCAGCGGAAAGAAGAAGGAGAATCTTCCAAGGGGCTTAGGTTTGACGGCGCCGTAAAATTTCTTGTCAATGGGGAACAAGAAACTAGGTCATGAAGATCACCTAAACCCTTGGGGACCTCCCCTTTATATAAAAATTTAATCTGTTATCAGCCCATAGATAATAACAGATTGGTCTAAAGGGTTGATGTGGACCAAGGAGGGGATACAAGCTTACAAGACAAAGCCATAGAGGAAGAGGCATTGAAAGGAATTGGAGGACCCATGACAAGATCCAAGACTAAGAGAATGAAGCAAGCTTTGGAAGGCTTAATAATGGAGCTCAAGGAGAAGAAGGATCAATGCACAATGGAGGCAACAACTAAATGGATCACATTCCTTCAAATTGAAAGTGAAATTGAGCCCACATGAAGACAAAACTTGAAGGCCCAAAACCACATGATCCAAGATGCATTCAAGGGCTACAAGTGTCCAATTTTCGTGGGTATTTTTGGGGGAATTTTCTGAAGTTATTTTTGATGTCTTTTGGTGGGTTTTTAATGCTTTTGGGAGTTCCTAAGCTAGTATTAGGGAATTGTGGGAAATAAACATCATGCATGCATGCATGCATGATAATGGTGCATAATTAGTGCTTAGTGGGAAATGTGGTAGAGGTTAATGTTTCAACCTCCACTAAGTCTATATATAGGAGAACTCTTGTATGACTAGGGCATGTTAAGTTTGAATGAAATCAGAGTTTTCTCTATTGTGAGAGCTTCCTTTGGTTCTTAGGCAAAGAACTAATCGTGATCTTATCAAGGCAACTTGTGGCGATCGAAACCCCCATGACTTATCACTCACCCTCTCATCTTTCTTGAGTGTGGCGTCAATATCCTTCCCTACATCTGAATTTCAAGGCGATCCATTCCAAGGTGCTTATCATTTGGTATCAGAGCCTTGGCTCCTTGATTTTCAGGTTTGCGTTTTGTTCTTCTTCATTTGTGTTCTTGTTCATCTTTGTTAATCTCTCATCCATAGTATTCCATTGGTGTTTTCATTCTCCAACTCTATTTATCGCTTCTCTATTTGGGTCCTAAACTCAAAAAAAAAAAAAAAAGGGTGTTACTTGAGTCATTGTGTTTTTTGACTGAAGAAAAAAAAAAAAAGGGACAAAAAGGAAATTCGAAAAAAAAACAAAAAAAAAAGAAGGAAGATCGGCGAATTGAAAGGACCCAATATTTCTCTCATTGCTCTTGATCGTTGCTGAATTTCTTGTTCTAACCGTTTATTTCTCTTGTTCTACTCATATTCTCTTGTTGGTTTCTTGCTCACTTGATTGTCTACTTGTTGTCTTGAGAAAATCGTTGATAAGGTTCTTTTCTTAAGGGCTTATAAAGGAAGCTGAGTGGATAAATTTGAGTGCAACCACGTGAGGCGAGTGGTGAGGTCTTTCTAACATTTCTTGTGTAATTTCCTTGTCATCTTTTTTTTTTTTGTTGCAAGCATGAGTGGGGAAAACTCCCCTAGGCAAGATCCTAATAGGCTTCAAATGGAGGCGCTTACTCAACACTTTGAGAGAATGCTTCAAAGACAACTTGAAGGCTTACATGAAAGGATGGACCGACTTGAAGGAGGAAGAGTTTCCAACCATGGGGGAAATTCTAATCATGAAGAATCTCATCCGGGAAGTGACCTATTCTATAGTTCTCCAAGAGAAAGAAGGAGGCGTGAAGGGGGACGAAGACACGAAAGAGGAGGTAGAAACCATCAACATGAAGACGATCTAAGAGGGGTGAAAGTCAAGGTACCTTCCTTCCAAGGGAGGAATGACCCCGACACATATCTTGAGTGGGAAATGAAAATAGAGCAAATCTTCTCATGCCACAATTACCCTGATGCAAAGAAAGTGAAGGTGGCTGCCCTTGAGTTCACCGATTATGCTTTAATTTGGTGGGATCAACTGCAAAAGGAGAGACGAAGGTATGGAGAGCACCCTATCAACACTTGGGGTGAAATGAAGACTTTGATGAGAAGGAGATTTGTGCCTTCCCACTACCATAGGGAGTTGCACAACAAATTGCAAAGACTCATCCAAGGGAATAGGAGTGTGGATGAGTATTACAAGGAGATGGAGGTGGCTTTGATTAGGGCCAATATTGAGGAGGAAAGAGAAGCAACTATGGCTCGATTTCTCCATGGCCTAAACCGAGATATTGGAGACATTGTAGAGCTACAACATTATGTGGAGCTTGAAGACTTAGTTCATCAAGCATGAAAGTGGAGCAACAATTAAAGAGAAAGGGCGTTATGAAAAGACCATCTTCTTCAAACTACTCTTCAAATTGGAAGGACAAGCCAAAGAAGGAGGGTTCCTCTTCTAATTCAAAGGAGGTAACAAGCGCTAAGAAGCCTTTTCCTACTACTACTTCTTCTACTTCTAAGAGCAGGGATATCAAGTGCTTCAAGTGTTTGGGAAAAGGACATATCGCATCCGAATGCCCGAATAAGAAGACTATGGTGGTTAGGGATAATGGGAGCATCTCTAGTGAAGAAACTTCTTCTCATTCTTCTTCTTCAAGCGATGAGGAACATGATGGAGCAGCCTATGCGCAAGATGGCGATCTCTTGGTGGTTAGAAGGTTATTAGGAAGTCAAGCCAAGGAGCATGAGGAGGACCAAAGAGAGAATATTTTTCATACTCGTTGCCTTATTCAAGGTAAAACATGCTCTATGATCATTGATGGTGGAAGTTGCACCAATGTGGCAAGCACTAGGTGGTTACCAAACTCAACCTCAAGACTACACCGCATGCAAGACCATATAAACTCCAATGGCTAAGTAATAGTAGTGAATTGGTGGTGAATCAACAAGTGATGATTAATTTCTCCATTGGAAAATATGAAGATCAAGTTCTATGTGATATTGTACCCATGGAGGCAAGCCACATTCTTCTTGGAAGACCTTGGCAGTTTGATAGGCGAGCTCACCATGATGGATTCTCCAACAAGTTCTCATTTTTCACAATTCCCACAAAGTCACACTTGTACCATTATCACCTAGGGAGGTTTGTGCGGATCAAAAAAAAATGCGAGAGAAAGAGAAAAAGAAGAGCGAGAGCTTAAGAAAAAGAAAGGAGAGAATGAGGAAAAGAAAAGAGAGAATGAGGAAAAGAAAAGAGAGAATGAGGAAAGAAAAGAAAAGAGAGAATGAGGAAAAGAAAGAGAGAACGAGGAAAAGAAAGAGAGAAGAATAGAAAATTTGTTTGCAAGAGGAAGTGAGGTGAAGAGAGCTTATTGACAAGGCAACCTATATTTCTTCTTTTGTGCAAGGAAACTTGCTTGGAAACTAATACTAACTCCTTGCCCAGTGATGTTGTTGCTATTTTGCAGAACTTTGAGGATGTGTTTCCCCAGGAAGTACCTCACGGTTTGCCACCAATGAGGGGAATAGAACACCAATGGACCTTATTCCTGGTGCTTCTCTTCCCAATAGGCCTGCCTATAGGAGCAACCCTCAAGAAACAAAGGAGATACAGAATCAAGTGGAGGAGTTATTACAAAAAGGATGGGTGAGAGAGAGCTTAAGTCTTGTGCTGTACCAGTAATTTTGGTACCTAAAAAGGATGGATCATGGAGGATGTGCACGGACTGTAAGCTATCAACAAATCACAATTCGGTATCGACATCCTATCCCTAGACTTGATGATTTACTTGATGAATTGCATGGTGCTGCTTCTTTACTAAGATTGATTTGAAAAGTGGGTACCATCAAATTAGGATAAGGGAAGGGATGAATGGAAAACTGCTTTCAAAACTAAATATGGATTGTATGAATGGTTGGTAATGCCTTTTGGGTTAACTAATGCGCCAAGCACTTTTATGAGGCTTATGAACCATGTTTTACGAGAATTCCTAGGAAAATTTGTGGTAGTATACTTTGATGATATTTTGGTATATTCCAAGAGTTTGGTTGAGCATGTAGCACATCTCAAATCTGTCTTGCATGTCCTTCGAAAGGAGAGACTGTATGCTAACTTAGAAAAGTGTTCTTTTTGCACTGATCATGTGGTTTTTCTTGGATTTGTCATAAGTTCTAAAAGAGTGCAGGTTGATGAAGAGAAGGTTAAGGCCATTAGAGATTGGCCAACCCCCAAAACTGTGAGTGAGGTTAGGAGCTTCCATGGGTTGGCAAGTTTCTATAGAAGGTTTGTGAAGGATTTTAGCACACTGGCAGCACCCCTAAATGAAATTGTCAAGAAAAATATGAGTTTTAAGTGGGGAGAGAATCAAGAAAATGCATTTCAAGCACTTAAGGACAAACTCACACATGCACCATTTTGCTTTGCCTGATTTTTCCAAATCATTTGAAATTGAATGTGATGCATCTCATGTGGGTATTGGGGCTGTGTTACTTCAAAATGGACATCCATTGCATATTTTAGTGAGAAGATAGGTGGCGCCACTCTAACTATTCCACTTTGATATAGAATTGTATGCACTTGTTAGAGCTTTGCAAACATGGCAGCACTATCTTTTGCCTAAAGAATTTGTTATTCATAGTGATCATGAATCTTTGAAGTATTTGAAAGGGCAGGGGAAGCTCAACAAAAAGGCATGCCAAATGGGGTTGAATTTCTTGAACAATTTCCGTATGTGATTAAGCATAAGCAAGGAAAGGTAAATGTTGTAGCAGATGCACTTTCACGAAGGTATAATTTGCTTGTTACACTTGAAACTAAATTACTTGGCTTTGAACATATCAAAGAGTTGTATGACATGATAGTGACTTCTCTGAATTATATGCTGCGTGTGAAAAGAAATCACAAAATGGGTTTGTTAGGCATGATAATTACTTGTTTAAGAACAATAGACTTTGTGTGCCTAGAGGATCCATGCGTGAATTGCTAGTTAGGGAAGCACATGAGGGGGGTCTAATGGGACACTTTGGGGTTCAAAAGACCTTAGAAATGTTGCA
>JAGFNQ010001512.1:496870-528362 GCA_024364735.1 Boesenbergia rotunda
TGCTTTTGGGAGTCCTAAGCTAGTATTAGGGAATTGTGGGAAATAACATCATGCATGCATGCATGCATGATAATGGTGCATAATTAGTGCTTAGTGGGAAATGTGGTAGAGGTTAATGTTTCAACCTCCACTAAGTCTATATATAGGAGAACTCTTGTATGACCAAGGCATGTTAAGTTTGAATGAAATCAGAGTTTTCTCTATTGTGAGAGCTTCCTTTGGTTCTTAGGCAAAGAACTAATCGTGATCTTATCAAGGCAACTTGTGGCGATCGAAACCCCCATGACTTATCACTCACCCTCTCATCTTTCTTGAGTGTGGCGTCAATATCCTTCCCTACATCTGAATTTCAAGGCGATCCATTCCAAGGTGCTTATCAAGGGTTCTATACATTGAACCCACATCCAATAATCCGAAACCCAATAAACATAAGTTAGATCACTTTAAGGGCTCAGATTGTATTTACATGTGCAACTTACAAATAAGCCCACCTAATAGAGGTAATAATAATATCCAACAATCTCCCACTTGTGCTCTATGTGAGTTGTATAATAAATACAGCAAAACTTTAATTGATATCAAACTTTATGGGTACAAGATACCCCTATAAACAATCTGGTCCATTAACTTCATTGGTATAGGACTAAAGAGGTCATAGCTACTGTATATGATCGTAACAAGCCCCAACAGTAATCATAATACCAATGTCCTTAACGACATAGATTAAGATGCGGATGTATAAAGTAGAAATTACTTGAAATGTGATCAGTACATGTCAATTTCCAACTGGTCCAAAGCGACTTAAAAGAGTCTGATTATATTTGCAAATACCTTATGCTAAACTACAACAACAAATCATGATCCAAACTTTATGATTCCAAAAGGAATCTGTATCATATTTACAAACACCAAATGCTAAACAGCAGTAGTAAATCATGATATCATATTTAAAGCGTCAAACAAACATATGAATTCCCATTATTATTTTTGAACTTTAGGTACGTACAATAATCAAAATAAAATGTTTGTCTTTATTAACATAGAGCAATAAAAATAAATACAAACTCCCACTAGATGAGTTCTTCTTCCATAAGAAGAACTCTCATATCCACAACATGCGCATGAAACACCTTGGGCATCAAGCCTTTGGTAAGTGGATCGGCCAACATAGAATCTATGCTGATGTGCTCTACCATGATCTGACGACTCTGAACTCTCTCTTTAACCGCTAGAAACTTAATGTCGATGTGCTTGGACTTCGACGAACTACGGTTGTTCTTGGCATAAAGTTCTGCAGCTTTATTATCACAATAGATCCTCAGTGGCCTGTCAATGCCATCAACGATATGCAATGCTGTGATGAAGTTCCGCAGCCAAATCCCGTGATTGGATGCTTCATAGTATGCTACCAATTCTGCCTCCATAGTAGAAGTAGCTACTAGCGTCTGCTTAACGCTCTTCCAAGATATAGCCCCTCCAGTAAGCATGAAGATATAGCCTGAAGTTGACCTCCTGCTATCTAAGCATCCAGCAAAATCGGAGTCTGAATAACCAATCACCTCCAGATGATCTGACCTCCGATACGTGAGCATGTGTCTTTTAGTTCTTTGCAAATACCGCATCACCCTTTTAATTGCTTTCCAGTGCGACGGTCCTGGGTTATTAACATATCTGCCTAACATCCCAACTACAAATGCTATATCTGGTCGAGTGCAAACTTGTGCATACATGAGACTTCCCACTGCTGATGCATATGGGAATTGTTCCATCTCCTTTATTTCAAGTTCAAGTCATGGACACTACTACAAACTGAATTTGTCACCTCTTGACACAGGTGTGTCACAGGTGTGCAGTTCTGCATGTCATACCTTATAAGCACCTTCTCAATATAAGCTTGTTGTGAAAGTCCAAGAATGTCTTTTGATCGATCACGACAGATCTGAATGCCTAGAACAAAAGATGCTTCACCAAGATCTTTCATTTCAAATTTACTAGATAGAAATGTCTTGGTTTCATGCAGTAGACCCTTATTATTGCTCGCAAGCAATATATCATTCACGTACAAAACAAGTATAACAAACTTGCTCCCACTGAACATGACATATATGCACTGATCAACGGGGTTCTCTTTAAATCCAAATGAGGTAACCACTTGATCAAATTTTCGGTACCATTGACGGAATGTCTGCTTTAAACCATAAATGAACTTCTTTAATCTACATAATAGGTGCTTTGAGTCTGAGGACTCAAAGTTCTCCGGTTGCACCATATATATAGACTCCTCTATGTCTCCATTGAGGAATGTAGTCTTTACGTCCATTTGATGTAGCTCCAAATCAAAATGAGCTACAAGTGCCATGATTACCCTAAGGGAGTCTTTCGTCGACACAGGTGAGAAAGCCTCCTTATAATCAATGTCTTCCTTTTGAGTGAAACCCTTGGCAACAAGACGAGCCTTATACCTTTCGATATTGCCCTTCGAATCTCGCTTGATTTTAAATATCCATTTACAACTAACGGGTTTCGAACCTTCAGGCAATTCGATAAGTTCCCAAACGTCATTGTCTGCCATAGACTTCAACTCTTCTTGCATGGCGTTAATCCACCTTTCAGGGTTAGAGCATTGTTTGACTTCTTGGAAAGATGTAGGATCACTTTCCAACCCTATATCAAACTCATGCTCTTGGAGATAAACATAATCACGAGAATTCGTGCTTCTTTGTTCCCTTGTGGATTGCCTTATGGGCACTTATGTTTGAGGTGGTTGAGGTACTTGCTCATCAATATGAGGTAATACTTCAATTTCAGTGGTAGGCTCCTCCAATTGTATTAGAGATGTCATGGGAATATATTGGTTCACTACGCTCACTGGATGTGCAACATCCATAATGTGTGGTATGGTAATCATACCACTACTAATTGCACTAGTAGTGACCATAGGAGGATTGCCAACGCTTTCCTCAAAAGTTATTTCCCTGATTTTATTGCTCTCACTGTCCTCAATAAACTTGGCGTTTCCCGTTTCGAAGAAGGATCTATTAGATAGATCATAAAACTTATACCCCTTTGATCTCTCAGAGTAACCTACAAAATTGCAGCTAACAGTTCTTGAGTCCAGTTTCTTTTCATTAGGCTTGTAAGGCCTATCCTCAGCTGGACAACCCCAGAAGTGTAAATGCCTAATGCTAGGCTTTCTACCCGTCCACATCTCGAATGGGGTTTTAGTTACTGTCTTACTAGGTACTCTATTGAGAAGGTAAACTGCAGTCTTAAGTGCCTCACCCCACAAAGACTCCGGTAGAGAAGTGAAAGCCATCATACTTCTCACCATGTCTTTTAGGGTCCGATTGTGACGCTCAGCTACACCATTCTGACTGGGTGTACCAGGCATGGTATACTGAGGCACAATCCCACACTCAGCAAGGTAATTTGCAAAAGGTCCTGGACGTTATTCACCTGATCCATCATATCAACCGTAATATTCTCCTCCACGGTCGGATCGGACGACTTTAATTTTCTTACCTAGTTGAAGTTCAACTTCGGCTTTGAAAATTTTGAACATGTCCAAAGATTGCGACTTCTCATGAATAAGGTACAAATAGCCAAATCTAGAATAGTCGTCTATGAAGCTAATAAAATATGTGTGTCCATTCCAAGATGCCTTAGGGAATGATCCACAAATGTCTGTATGTGTTAGCTCTAAAACGTCACTACAACGGCTAGCCCCTTTGTTTCTTTTGTTAGTTGTCTTCCCCTTAACACACTCTATGCAGACATCAAAGTCCGACATGTCAAGGGAATCAAGAATTCCATGTGACATTAACCTTTCTAGGCGTTGTTTGGATATATGTTCTAAACGTCTATGTCATAGTATAGAAGAATTCTCGTTAGTCAATTTATGTTTCGTACCTATACTATGCATTATTACGTTGTCAATTGTAGGAGTAATGGTGTTTAATTTATAAAGTTTATCAACCAAGGAACCATTACCAATTAAAATTGAATTAAAGAAAATACTAAACATTTCATTTCCAAATGAACAAGAATAACCTGATTTGTCCAAACAAGAAATTGAAATTAAGTTTCGTCTGAAAGACGGTACAATGAATGTATTTTCCAAATCCAAATAGATACCAGTTCCTAAATAAAGCCTAAAAACACCAATAGACTGGACTACAGCCTTCTTTCCATTCCCCGTATAGATGTATCATTCACCATCAAGCGGAAGTCGGCTCCTAAGACAACCCTTCATAGTGACACTTATGTGAGTAGTAGCACCAGTATCTATCCACCAAGTGTCAGTGGGTACAATAGCTAAATTGACTTCTGAACTAACAAAGTTGAGAAGTTTGTCTCCAGAATCTGCAGTTTGCTTTCCTTTTCCTTTGTTATTGATCCTCTTTCGCTTCTTGCTCATACTTTGAGAATCAAATGCTAAGTGAGCACTTTCAGATGTCTCTATAATGTACTCTCTTATGTTTCTTTTACCACTGTACCGCATGGTTACCAACTTCGTAAGAAGTGTAGTAATCTCAACCTTTTCATTTGTGGTGAATCGGTTTGCCAGTTGGTTAAGGAAACTCCTAGCATCTTCACTTTCTATTATTGAGCCCTTTATTTGTGCTGGTATGGAAAGCTTCATGATGCTTAGACTCATGCGATTTGATTTCTCCCACAACTGAAATTCAGCCCTCTGCTCTATAGTGCTAGCACTGGTCAAAGGTGTGGGACGATCGTTCCTTAATGCATAGTCCAAGTCCATGCAGCCTAAGAATACTTTCACGTATTCTTTCCATTCAGCAAAATTCGAACCAGTTAATGTTGGGATGTTATTAATATTGGCAGTTACAGATTGCACTGAAATTAAAAAAAAGAAAAATTTATTTAAGCTCACGATTTAACTAAAGCCAAGAACATATATATATATATAATAAAATTATACAAATAAATAAAATTTTAAATGCATATAAATGAGCTCCTTATGAGATACCAAATACAACATTGCATTTTAATGTGTAGATTAAAATATAATTTGTTAGCGGTACTCTCTAATATAACTCAACTTTTAATTGGCCACACAATGTGTCTTCCTTTGGGCCGACCCATTGTGTGCATAATATGAACCTTTATATGAGTTACATATATATATATATATATATATATATATATATATATATATATATATATATATATATATATATATATATATATATATATATATATATATATATATATATTTTGGTTCATAGCTTACAACAACTTTAGTCTGCTACGCAATATGTCTTACTTTGGGCCGACATATTTTGTGCATGATCAGAACAAAATAAATTATGTTCAATAATTGTAAACTATCTTGAACATATATCTGGCATAAAAGTAACCTTCCTTTGGGCCGATTACTCTTAGCAAAGATATACGTCTACCAACATAAAATACGCTAAACTGACCTAAGGTGTCTTCCTTTGGGCCGACATAATAGTTTAATTTAGTAGCACGTTGTGTAGATAGACCCAAGAAAATTCTAGATATTTAATCGAACAGATAATTTCTTTATTAGTCTTGACACCTCAAAATTAAGCTCATTAATCGATTGATACTATATGGTAATCAAATGGTATGATTCAATTGATTATCCCAATCGATCTAAAAGCTTAATATATACGACTATATCATATATAGAACCCTCCTTTAAAAATTAGAGTTTCTTTATGGTTCTATAATTAAATAATATTAAATAATATTATTTAATCTCTTCATCAAGAAAAACAAATATTTGATGCATTAGCCTTTTATGAAATTCACTCACGTATTAATGCATTAATCATTTTTTTTGTTTTTTTTACTGTTTCTACGAAACAATTTCACCTTTTTTTTCCTTTTTTTCTTTTTTTTCATATTAATGCATCAATCGATTAATTTTTTTTATCCTTGTTTGAAACAGTTTTTTTTTCTTCGACGTGAAAGAAAAAAAATTCACATGTAAGAAATTTTCATCGATAAAAAAAAATTAATCGATATAATTCCTAATTCATCTTATCATAAATTTAAGATGATAATTGATTAAATCAAATTTATTCTATTCACAATTTTAGACTTGATAATCAATTGATTGACCAAGTCAATCGATTAAACCATCACATTTTAACCTAAAAATTAGATTAAACATGATAGTTCTTCCATTGTTTTCATATGTTTCACATAAAATATGAAAAACTTAGAAAACAAGTCTATCTTAGAATTTTCTTTTACATGATTTTCGACGATAAAAAAATTATATTATACTAGGAAAACATAATCTAGCATACATACAATAAATCGACGAAAAAAAAATTTAAACTTTATTACCAAAAAAAATGAAACAAAGCCAAGGCTCTGATACCAATCGATAGAACATTATATTTTCTCCTTACCGCATGAATTCTAGAAACAAAATTGTTGATGCAGTCTGACCCTGATTGTTTTTTATTGTTGACACCGATTTTAGTTTAGGTTGATGATTATAATTATGATTAAGTCCTGATCCGGGATTAGGCACGGTGTTGAAAAGTCCTAACCTGGAGGGTTAGGTGTGAAAAGTCATAGCTTGGAGGGCTAGGTGTTGAAAAGTCATAACCTGGAGGGTTAGGTGTGAAAAAATCCTGGCTTGGAGGGTCAGGTCCTAGCTTGGAGGGCTAGGTTGATGAAATCCTGGCTTGGAGGGTCAGGTCCTAGCTTGGAGGGCTAGGTTGATGAAATCCCGGCTTGGAGGGCCAGGTCCTAGCCTGGAGGGCTAGGTTGATGAAATCCCGGCTTGGAGGGCCAGGTCCTAGCTTGGAGGGCTAGGTTGATGAAATCCTGGCTTGGAGGGTCAGGTCCTAGCTTGGAGGGCTAGGTTGGATGAAATCCTAGCTTGGAGGGCTAGGTTGGAGTCCCTGGATCGATCTGGTGACCGATCAGAGAAGTTGGCACGGTGCTCCTTCGTGGATCGGTCTGGTGACCGATCCAGTGATGACTGATCGGTCTGGTGACCGATCAGGGAACACACAGTGAGGTTGGGAACCTACTGCTCGGCTCCTGATCGGTCTGGTGACCGATCAGGGAGTATGCAGTTCATTCACTGCTCGGCTCCTGATTGGTCTGGTGACCGATCAGGGAGCCCACAGTGAGTTGAGTTCCCCTGCTGCTCTGCTCCTGATCGGTCCGATGACCGATCAGGGAGCATCCAGTAGGTTTTGGGAACCTTACTGATCTGCTCTTGATCGCTCTGGTGACCGATCTGGAACACTGTTCAGACCGTTCTGGAGAATGATCAAGTGTCGCGGACTCCGTCTTATAACCGATCAGGCCGGAGCCTGATCGGTCAGGAAGCTTCCTGATCGGTCTGGTGACCGATCAGGCTCGTGTGGCCGCGAAAGCTGGGAGTCCCAACAAAGCGGTGGATCGGTCTGGTGACCGATCCACGACCCCTGGATCGGTCCGGTGACCGATCACTTTAATTCAAACGCGCTGTCAGACGCTCTGATCGCATCTGATCACGCCTGCTTTCACTGATACGCTACTGATGTCACTTTGATCTTCTCTGCTATTACTGATACAAGTTTGATTTCATTTGCTAAACCTCTGATTGAGTGTGCAGGTGATAGGGATGACTTCAAACATTGAAGGATGGTCAACTGAGTTCTTTCCATGTATCAGTTTTGGCTGTTTCTACGTCTCAGGTTGCAAAGGCTGCTGGAGCTGCTGACTAGGGCTCGGCTGAGGGAAGCTCAGAGGTCCAGGAGAGGTCAGAGTTGCTAGGCAGTGGTAGTGAAGCAGCTAGTAAGCTTCAGTGGAGCGTCTGGTAGCTGGCGATGTGAGCTGCAGAGGCCAGATGCTTAAAAGACCTGAGAAGTGGAGAAGAGGAGAAGTTGTTGTTAGAGCTTGCGAAATTTCTTACTGCTACTACAACTCTTGTGCTCTTGCGACATCGTCGATTAATCTCTGAAGCAACCTTTGTTACTTGAGCATTTGGAAGAAGAACCAGGAATCTTGGCGAGTCCATCAGCGAGAAGACACGAAGAAGGGAGTTCTTGCGTGAGATCTGTGCTGGGTGGAGCTCGGTGAGAAGTTTGCTTGGATTCTTGCTGTCCTAAGTGCTCTGTAAGATTTTTCTTGTGTTTCATTGTGCTTAAAACTTTATCTCTGTTGAAACGTTGTGGAGAGGTTACTCCACCGAGAAGGAGGTTGCTTACTATCCGAATTTTTCGTGGCTTGATCTGCCGACGATCAAGGGATCGCCCACCTTACGGGCACGCCAAGGAGTAGGGGCAAGTTATCCCCGAACCTTGTAAATCCTCTTTGTTAGCATTTGGTGGTTGTTCTTAGCTTAGGTTTTAAATTCTACATACTCTGTTTTTATTGCTTCCGCTGTGCTACTAAACGTTTAAGTGCAGAAAACTTAAAAAGTGCTAGGTTTCGGTGTCTAGCTACATTCACCCCCCCCCTCCCTCTCTAGCCATCTAAGTTCCAACAAGTGGTATCAGAGCTTGGGGCTCTGTACAAGCGGATTAACAACTGAGAGTCAACAACAATGGCGTTGAGAGAAGGTTTTTTTCATTACCCGACCACCCTTCTTCGATGGAGCAGATTTTCAATATTGGAGATCGAAGATGGAGTACTATCTAAAGATGAATATCAACACATGGTTCGCTGTGAAGGAGGGTTTTACCCCTCCAAAGGATGATGAAGGCAAAGAATTAGAATCGTGGCGTTGGTCGGCTGAACAAACCCGGAAGAGTGAAGCCGGCGCGAAGGCGGTGGTGACCCTACAATGCGGCATGAACAAAGACCAACTAATCAAGGTTGGTCCATTTACAAGTGCAAAAGATTTGTGGAACAAGCTCATCGAACTCCACGAGGGTACCCGAGACTCAAGAATCGCCATGAGGGATTTGTTCCTCAACCAACTCTAAAACCTCTCCATGAAGGAGAATGAAACCGTAAGTGAGCTACATGGTAAGTTCAAGGAAGTCCGCAATGGTTTCCATTCTATTGATGAAAAGGTCGAGAATCGCGACCTTGTAAGGTATGTGTTAAAAGCATTTCCAAGGAATACATTGTGGTCATCCATGGTGGATGCCTACAAAGTTTCCAAGGACTTATCAATTGTAAAGTTAGATGATTTATTTTGTGAGATGGAACTTCATGAAATGGCTAACAAAGGCCCCAAGGAGAAGGGGATTGCCTTAGTTGCAGGAGAAAAGAACAAGAAGAAGAAGGAGAAGGAAGTCTCTTCATCCTCATCTTCATCCGAATCCGAGTCCGAATCCGAGGAGGATGGCAGCGGCTCTTCGTCCTCCGAGATGACCAATTTCGTTAGAAAGTCATCGCTTCAAGGGTAAAGGTAACCCAAGTGAAGTTAAGCTTGATAAGAATAATATTACTTGTTATGAATGTAGTAAGAAAGGGCACTTCAAGAAGTACTGCCCAAAGCTCAAGAAGAAGGAGGATAGATCCAAAAAGAAGATGAAGGCCTTGAAGGCCACTTAGGATGAATCCTCCTCAAGTTCATTCGAAGAAGAGAAGAATGAGAAGAGTACACGGCATGTGGCACTCATGGCATTGGAAGATCAAGAAAGCAGTGATGAATCGAGTGACTCATCAAACACGGCTTCATCATCTTCGGATGATGAAGAGGTAATCACTCCCGAACTTGATAAATGCTATAGAACAATTGCTTGTTTAACTGATTTCTTGAAAAAGTCAAAAGCAAAAATTAAATCATTGAAAATTGAAGTTGAACAATTGAAGTCCTCTAGGGATGAGGATGTTGATGATTTGCATGTTGAATTGTTAGAGGATGAAAACAAATCATTGAAGAGTGAAGTTGAGAGACTCAAGAGTGTTCTTGAGAAGTTCTCAACAAGCTCAAAGACCTTAGACATGATCTTGAATGCCCAAAGGGCAGTCTACAATAGGGTCGGTATTGGTTACCGACCCAAAGAACCATCATTTGTGTCCTTAATATCTAGGACTGATGTTAGACAATCTAAGATACCTAGGGCTCAAAGGAAAATAGTCAAGGCATGTGTGCCTAAGTCTTGCTTAGTAGGTGCTTTAGGTCCCAAGGTTTGGGTACCTAAAACTTCTATTTTTCGAATTGTGTAGGTTGTGATTGAGGGGGAGCATCTATCAACTTGGTTCGTTGATAGTGGATGCTCTAAACACATGACCGGGGATAGATCATTGTTTACCACACTTCAAAGAAAGAGTAGAGGCAATGTTTCCTTTGGTAACAATGGTAGTCTTAAGGTCATAGGAATAGGAGACATTCAAATATCCGAATGTCTTAGGATTAAGAATGTCCTTCTAGTCAAGGGGATGACATTTAATCTCATAAGTGTCAGTCAATTGTGTGATGCGGGTTACACAATTAATTTTCAATCAAGTCAATGTCTAGTTAGACAACATGACACATTGGACACGGTACTAGTAGGAACAAGAATAGATAATATTTACCAAGTTTCATTTAAAAGTGCTACTAATGCTCTTGTTAAGTGTTTCATATCAAAAGAAGAGGAGTCCACCCTTTGGCACCGGAGACTAGCACACGTGAACATGAAGAATATCCGGAAGTTGGCCAACAAGGGATTAGTTCGTGGCTTACCACGCATCAAGTATGAAAAGGACAAACTTTGTGATGCATGTCAAATGGGTAAGCAAACAAAATCTGCGCATAAAGGTAAAAGCACTGTAAGTACTTCTACCGCATTGGATTTACTTCATATGGACTTATTTGATTGTAGCACTATTATATCATTAAATGGTAGTAGATATTGTTTTGTTATCATTGATGATTTTAATAGATATACATGGACTTATTTTCTAAAATATTAGGACCAAACCTTAGATGTTTTCATTTCTTTTTGTAGAAGAGTTGAAAATGAGAAATCATCAACTATTAAGACAATAAGAAGTGATCATGGAGGTGAATTTCAAAACCAACGATTTTTAGAATTTTGTCAAGATAGAGGGTATAAACATGAGTTCTCCACTCCTAGAACACCACAACAAAATGGTGTTGTAGAGAGGAAGAACCGAGTCCTGCAAGAGGCTGCACGAAGCATGCTCAATGAGTACTCATTACTGTTGATGCAGTCTGGCCCGGTTGTTGTTTTGGTGTTTGACAATGATTTAAGTTTGGTTGAGCGAATTTGGGTTAAAGTCCTGGTCGAGGACTGGGCATGAAATCCCGGTGAGTGAAGCCGGGTCCTGGTGAGTGAAACCAGGTAATGGAAATCCCGGTGAGTGAAGCCGGGTCCTGGTGAGTGAAGCCAGGTGATTGGAAATCCCGGTGAGTGAAGCCGGGTCCTGGTGAGTGAAGCCAAGTGATTGGAAATCCCGGTGAGTGAAGCCGGGTCCTGGTGAGTGAAGCCAGGTGTTGGAAATCCTGGTGAGTGAAGCCAGGTCCTAGCTTGGAGGGCTAGGTGTGGAAAGTCCTAACTTGGAAGGTTGGGTGAAAAGTCCTAGCTTGGAGGGCTAGGTGAAAAGTCCTAACTTGGAGGGTTAGGTGAAAAGTCCCAACTGGAGGGTTAGGTGAAAACCCTGGTGAGTGAAGCCAGGTCCTAGTGAGTGAAGCTAGGTTGGATGAAATCCTGACTTGGAGGGTCAGGTCCCTAGCTTGGAGGGCTAGGGTGGATGAAATCCTAGCTTGGAGGGCTAGGTTGAGTCCCTGGATCGGTCTGGTGACCGATCAGGGAGTTTGGCACGCTGCTCCTTCGTGGATCGGTCTGGTGACCGATCCAGCGATGTTTGATCGGTCTGGTGACCGATCAGGGAGTGTGTGTTTCAGTCACTGCACAGCTCCTGATCGGTCTGGTGACCGATCAGGGAGCGAACAGTGAGTTGAGTTCCCTTGCTAATCAGGTCCAGAACGGTCCGGTGACCGATCAGAGACTTATGATTTGATTAAAGAATCACTGTTCACTCAAGCCTGATTGGTCTGGTGACCGATCAGGCTGGAGCCTGATTGGTCTGGTGACCGATCAGGCAGGAGCCTGATTGGTCTGGGGACCAATCAGGAGTGTGCAGAAGCTGCTGGATCGGTCTGGTGACCGATCAGGAGCAGAACTTTAATTCAAATATGCTGTCAGAAGTCTGTTTTCACTGCCGATTCTCTGCTGCTTGCTGATTTCTCTTTGATATGCATTGCTAAGCCTCTGTTGGAGTGTGCAGGTGATAACAGGTGATTCAAACACTCAAGGAGGGTCAATGAGAGGCTTTCCTTGGAGTAGGTTTGGATCTATTGTGTTTTCAGGTCTCAACGGCGTCTGGCGCAACTGGCAACTGACGAAGGCGTGGCTGGCAACTGACGGAGGCTCAGCTGGAGGAGTGTCCAGTGGACTGAGTGCTCAGAGAGGTCAGTGGGTCAGAGTGTGAGTCAGTGGTGCTGATGGAGCTGGCGACGTTGAGCAGGAGCTTAAGTGGCGAAGCTGGAAGCAGAGGCGAACAAGACAGAAACTGGGGGAAGTTTTGCTGGGCTGTGTTTGTGCTCTGTTGCTTTGTGCTTGAGCTTTCTTGTACATCTTTGTGAGCTTGTCTTCTCGAGTGTCTCGTGAGCTTAAGATTGTATCCATCTACTGAGACAGCTTGTGGAGAGGTTACTCCACCAAGAAGGAGGCGCTTGATATCCGGTGTTCACCGGGGCTTGATCTGCCGACGATCAAGGGATCGCCCACCTCACGGGCACGCCAAGGAGTAGGGGCAAGTTATCCCCGAACCTTGTATATCGAGGTGTTAGCGTCGGTTTGCTTCCCTTTGTGTTTTGCTGTCTGTTCTTTGCTGCTTCTGTGTTTTTGTTTCCGCTGCTACTAATCTGATCACGCAGAAGTATCAAAGAGCAAGAAATTGTGATTGACTAGATTCACCCCCCCCTCTCTAGCCATCTTGTCTCCAACAAGTGGTATCAGAGCTTGGGGTTCTGTACACGGCTTAACATCCGAGAGCCTACAACAAGGATGGCTGGAAGAGAAGGAATGAGCACAAACCGACCTCCACTCTTCGACGGCACAGATTTTCCATATTGGAGATCGAAGATGGAGTTTTACTTGAAGATGAACATCCACACTTGGTTTGCTATCAAGGAGGGTTTTGCTCCTCCAAAGGATAATGAAGGAAAAGAGTTGGATTTATCAAAATGGTCGACTGAGCAAGTTCGCAAGGGAGAAGCCGATGCGAAAGCGGTGGTGACCTTGCAATGCGGGATGACCAAGGATCAACTAATCAAGGTTAGCCCCTTCACCTCAGCCCAAGATCTATGGAATAAGATTATTGAGCTCCATGAAGGAACTCAAGACACCCGAATAGCCAAGAAGGACCTCCTTCACAGTCAACTCCAAAATCTCACCATGGGAGAAAATGAAAAAGTAAGTGAACTCCATGGACGGTTTAAAGAAGTGTTGAATGGTCTCCACTCCATAAATGAAAAGGTAGAAAATAGAGACCTAGTGAGGTATGTACTCAAAGCCTTCCCTAGGAATACTTTGTGGTCATCCATGGTGGATGCCTACAAGGTTTCTAAAGATTTATCTTTTGTTAAGTTAGAAGATCTATTTTGCGAAATGAAACTACATGAGATCTCTAACCAAAGCCCAAAGGAGAAAAGGTTTGCATTTGTGGCAGGTAACAAAAGAAAGGAGAAGAAGGATGAGAACACTCACTGTCATGTGGCTCTAGTGGCCTTAGAAGATTCAAAGGAGGAGAGTGATGACGAATCAAGCTCCTCAACCGCGCCTTCATCATCTTCGGATGATGAAGAGGTAGTTTCTCCCGAGTTAGATAAGTGCTATCGAGCCATCGCATGTCTAACTAAGATGCTTAAAAAATCTAAGGCCAAAGTTAAAATTTTGAAATTGGAAGTAGAACATTTAAAAACCTCTAAGGATGAGGTAATTGATGACTTGCATGTTAAGACCCTTGAGGATGAAAATAAGAACTTGAAGAGCAAAGTTGAAAACCTCAAGAATGTTCTTGAGAAGTTTTCAACGAGCTCTAAAACCCTAGATATGATACTCAACTCACAAAGGGCGGTTTACAATAGGGTCGGTATAGGTTACCGACCTAAAGAATCAACCTTTGTATCATTAATGTCAAGAACCCAATTTAGAGCACAAAACAATTCTAGGGTTCAAAAGGCTAGAAAGAAAATGGCTAAGGCATGGGTGCCAAAGTCATTCATTGTAGATTCATTAGGTCCCAAAATTTGGGTACCTAAAACCTCCATATTTAGAATTGTATAGCTTTGATTGAGGGGGAGCATCTATCAACATAGGTTGTTGATAAGTGGTGCTCCAAACCCAAGGCTAAGGTTACACTAGTTTCAAAATAAGTCAACAAGCCTTGGAAATTATCTTTATATATTGCATGAAGGGTTTAGATTCACACATAATTTGCTCTTGCCATGAATGGCTTAGAATAATTGGTTTTACTTGTTGCAATTTGTGTTTTCATGCAAGTTATGGTTTATGAAATGTCTTATCTCAAGCCCAAGTATGCCATGAGTGTCTTGTATGTGTTATAACACATGAATGCATGTTTAAGGACAAGATGAACATATAGTTTGGGCTGATCATTATAAAAATCTCACAAGGCATCACCATGAGTTTTGTTTAACCTTCTATGACCTAGTGATTCCCTTATATCAAACTAAGGTTTCTTGATATGATCATGCTTTGATACAAACATGTTTTGATACTCAATTTCATGCTTAGAAAACACCATCATGTTTTGACTCAAATAGTGTTGTAGAATATGGATGCATGCTAGAGAACAAGTATGGACACATTGAAAATCTCACAATACATCATTAGACAATAACATGAACTTAAGGTCTAGGTTCAGTGTTTTCTTGAAATGAATCAAAAGAATTGGCATGTATTCAAGGTCTTCACACTTAGTGTTGCTTATGATGGTAAATGAACTTGATAAAAAATTGGGAACTTAATCATACCTTGATACTAGTGTTATATAAGCATGATTTGAAAATTTGATCATACCTTGTGTATCATGAAATTTGATCATACTTGGAATATTTTGATTCACACATGATCATGCCAAGAACATGCTTAGAACATAACTGATCATACAAACCTGGTTTTGGGACTCAAGTTCATGATTAAGAACATACTCATCATGCTTTGACACAGATCATGACATATATCTTGGTTAAGGGAACCCTTAGGACCAAATGGATTAACATTAATTGAATTAGGGTTTAGGAATGGTTGAGATTTGAAACTAAGGTGATTTCACAGTTTCTGAAATTTTGTTTCTGAAACTGAAAAACCATTCTGTATCATCCCTGATCGGTCCACCGACCGATCAGGGGTGCTCCTGATCGGTCTGGTGACCGATCAGACCAACTCTGACCAAGGAACTCCCATATCGTTCCAAATTGATCCAAAACCTCCTCAAACCAACTCCTTTTTATCAAATTGTATCAGTGTAATGATCATACAACACACAAATCTGATACAATTAAATTACAATTGAAATATACTTGATCTTCCATTGGTACAAACCTGGTACTAAGGGAGCACAAATTTGTTCAAGTGATGCAAACCTAATACTTAATAGTGATTTGATACAAACCTATGTTGGAATGTTCAAATTCATAAGAAAGGGTTTGTTGAGTCATGACTCTTGTTCTTAATGTCGTGTTTCAGAATTTTTTCTGAAATATCGAATATCAATAGAGTCTACTCCCCGGTTATGGAATGCCAATTGTTAATGCAGTCTGATCAGGAACGTATCAGAGTTTCAGGAATTTTTCTGAAATCTGATCGCTCCCCAGACTAATCATAAATTCTTCTGTATCACGTAATCAACAGACCTGGTTGGTCGTGGAGACCAACCAGGACTATGTTTCAGATACAGTTGCATTCCTTACTCGTCCTATGAAGCATATGCGTATTTGACCATGATATACTTCTGTATATGTCTTCACATGAAACTCCAAGTGTTAATGCAGTCCGATCTTGAACGAATCAGAATTACAGAAATTTTTCTGAAAATTGATCGTTCATAGATAAATCAGAAATTTTTCTGTATCGATCATCAGTCTGATGGAACTACGATAATTATTGCCATATGATGCATATACATTGTTGCCATGATACATCTATGGTATATGCGTCTCATATGCAATTCCAAAATCATCCTTTGACTTACTTGTCATATGAAACATATACATGTTTGACCATAATATTATTCTGTATATGTTTTCATGTGCAATTCAAAACTTAACTTTGATTATTTTGGGTTTGGGGAGAAACCCGTGTTTGAGGGGGAGGTATGTTCAAACTTAATAATCATACCCTTTTCGATGTTTGACAAGGGGGAGAAAATGACTGATTAAGTTTATGGTTATTATAGGGGGAGGATCATGATTTCCTTATAAGAATTGAATGGATTTCAATTGATTGATACCTAAACTTAAATCGGGTTGTCAAACAACAAAAAGGGGGAGATTGTTGATGCAGTCTGGCCCGATTGTTGTTTTGGTGTTTGACAATGATTTAAGTTTGGTTGAGCGAATTTGGGTTAAAGTCCTGGTCGAGGACTGGGCATGAAATCCCGGTGAGTGAAGCCGGGTCCTGGTGAGTGAAGCCAGGTAATGGAAATCCCGGTGAGTGAAGCCGGGTCCTGGTGAGTGAAGCCAGGTGATTGGAAATCCCGGTGAGTGAAGCCGGGTCCTGGTGAGTGAAGCCAGGTGATTGAAAATCCCGGTGAGTGAAGCCGGGTCCTGGTGAGTGAAGCCAGGTGTTGGAAATCCTGGTGAGTGAAGCCAGGTCCTAGCTTGGAGGGCTAGGTGTGGAAAAGTCCTAACTTGGAAGGTTGGGTGAAAAGTCCTAGCTTGGAGGGCTAGGTGAAAAGTCCTAACTTGGAGGGTTAGGTGAAAAGTCCCAACTGGAGGGTTAGGTGAAAAACCCTAGTGAGTGAAGCCAGGTCCTAGTGAGTGAAGCTAGGTTGGATGAAATCCTGACTTGGAGGGTCAGGTCCCTAGCTTGGAGGGCTAGGGTGGATGAAATCCTAGCTTGGAGGGCTAGGTTGAGTCCCTGGATCGGTCTGGTGACCGATCAGGGAGTTTGGCACGCTGCTCCTTCGTGGATCGGTCTGGTGACCGATCCAGCGATGTTTGATCGGTCTGGTGACCGATCAGGGAGTGTGTGTTTCACTCACTGCACAGCTCCTGATCGGTCTGGTGACCGATCAGGGAGCGAACAGTGAGTTGAGTTCCCTTGCTAATCAGGTCCAGAACGGTCCGGTGACCGATCAGAGACTTATGATTTGATTAAAGAATCACTGTTCACTCAAGCCTGATTGGTCTGGTGACCGATCAGGCTGGAGCCTGATTGGTCTGGTGACCGATCAGGCAGGAGCCTGATTGGTCTGGGGACCAATCAGGAGTGTGCAGAAGCTGCTGGATCGGTCTGGTGACCGATCAGGCTCCTTCCTGATCGGTCTGGGGACCGATCAGGAGCAGAACTTTAATTCAAATATGCTGTCAGAAGTCTGTTTTCACTGCCGATTCTCTGCTGCTTGCTGATTTCTCTTTGATATGCATTGCTAAGCCTCTGTTGGAGTGTGCAGGTGATAACAGGTGATTCAAACACTCAAGGAGGGTCAATGAGAGGCTTTCCTTGGAGTAGGTTTGGATCTATTGTGTTTTCAGGTCTCAACGGCGTCTGGCGCAACTGGCAACTGACGAAGGCGTGGCTGGCAACTGACGGAGGCTCAGCTGGAGGAGTGTCCAGTGGACTGAGTGCTCAGAGAGGTCAGTGGGTCAGAGTGTGAGTCAGTGGTGCTGATGGAGCTGGCGACGTTGAGCAGGAGCTTAAGTGGCGAAGCTGGAAGCAGAGGCGAACAAGACAGAAAACTGGGGGAAGTTTTGCTGGGCTGTGTTTGTGCTCTGTTGCTTTGTGCTTGAGCTTTCTTGTACATCTTTGTGAGCTTGTCTTCTCGAGTGTCTCGTGAGCTTAAGATTGTATCCATCTACTGAGACAGCTTGTGGAGAGGTTACTCCACCGAGAAGGAGGCGCTTGATATCCGGTGTTCACCGGGGCTTGATCTGCCGACGATCAAGGGATCGCCCACCTCACGGGCACGCCAAGGAGTAGGGGCAAGTTATCCCCGAACCTTGTATATCGAGGTGTTAGCGTCGGTTTGCTTCCCTTTGTGTTTTGCTGTCTGTTCTTTGCTGCTTCTGTGTTTTTGTTTCCGCTGCTACTAATCTGATCACGCAGAAGTATCAAAGAGCAAGAAATTGTGATTGACTAGATTCACCCCCCCCCCTCTCTAGCCATCTCGTCTCCAACAATTACCGGGGTACTTATGGGCTGAAGCTGTGAACACAGCTTGCTACGTGCAAAATCGAGTCCTTATTCACAGATTCTTAGGTAAGACTCCTCATGAACTTTGGTTTGGAAAACCACCTACGGTTAAACACCTTAGAGTGTTTGGTTGTAAGGTGTTTATTCTAAACACCAATGACCACCTTGGAAAGTTCACGGCAAAGGCTGCTGAAGGGATAATGGTCGGGTACTCCCTAGTTAGCAAAGCCTATCGAGTCTACAATAAGAAATCTAGATTGGTTGAAGAATTTTCTGATGTTGTCTTTGAAGAAATTCCAAGATCAAATGATCAACCAGAAGATGTCGAAGGAGTTCAATTCGAACTTAGGAAACTAAGTTTGAATGGAAGTCCAAGTGTTGTTAATGGTGATGAATCCGATGATGGTGAGCCTAGACAACCCATAGATCAGCCAGATCCTGAGGCTGAGCTAGTGTCTAGTGAAACCATTCAAGAAGTACCACCAACACCAAGGCAAACTAGGTTAGCCTCTAGTCATCCCCAAGACCAAATTGTTGGAGACATCCATCATGGGGTTAGGACTAGATCATTCTTTAGGAATGAGGCTAATGAAGTTGCCTTAATTTCCTAAATTGAACCTAGGAAAATTGATGAAGCATTAAATGATCCCGATTGGATCATTGCGATGCAAGATGAACTAGGTCAATTTGAAAGAAGTCAAGTTTGGGACTTAGTCCCTAGACCTAAGAAGACCTCCATCATTGGAACCAAATGGGTCTTCAAAAACAAATTGAACCATAAGGGAGAAATCATAAGAAACAAGGCACGCTTAGTAGCCAAGGGCTACAGTCAAGTTGAAGGCCTTGATCATGATGACCTATGCTCCCGTGGCCCGATTAGAGTCCATCCGATTGATGCTTGCATTTGCAGCACATCAGGGTTTTAAGCTATATCAAATAGACGTTAAATCGGCATTTCTAAATAGTTTAAAAAGAGAAGAGGTCTATGTCGAACAACCTCTGAGGTTTGAGAGTACCGAATTCCCAAACCACGTATTTAAGCTCAAGAAGGCGCTTTATGGCCTTAAACAAGCACCCCGAGCTTGGTATGAGCAGTTGTCGACGTTCCTAATTGAAAAAGGTTTTGTTAGAGGCCAAATAGACCCTACACTGTTTCTACGTAGAGATGGTGACAATATATTTGTAGCCCAAGTATATGTCGATGACATAATTTGTGGCTCAAACAACAAGGACTATTTAAATGAGTTTATTGGACACATGGAGAGTGAATTTGCAATGAGTCTAGTGGGAGAGTTGACTTTCTTCCTTGGACTTGAAATCAAACAAACCCGAGATGGGATCCATGTGCACCAATTAAAGTATACTCAAGAGATGCTTCGAAAATTCAACATGAGTGATTCAAAAGAGGTAACCACTCCCATGGCTACAAACACAAGATTAGACAATGATGAGAGTGGTAATCCTATTGATTTGACACAATATCGGAGCATGATAGGTAGTCTGCTATACCTCACAGCTAGTCGACCTGACATACTTTTTGCTGTGGGTATGTGCGCTAGGTATCAAGTTTGTGCCAAGGAATCTCACTTAATTACTGTTAAGAGAATTTTGAGATACCTTAAGGGCATAATTGGAGTTGGTCTTTGGTACCCCTGTACCGAGTCTTTTGATCTAATTGGCTATACCGATTCCGACTATGCTGGGTGCAAGTTGGATCAAAAAAGCACGAGTGGTTTTTACTTGGTTCAGAGTCGCGATCAGCTCCTACTCCAAGGCCCACGGTCGTTGACCATTTTCTACGGGCAATTCTATATGTGCGCAAAAATAGTTTACAAGAAGTATTACAAGACTAGTGCAGTAAACTTTAAAAGAAGCTCTTCGTTACCAACGTCCGTTGTAGATTGTATTTTCGAAGCAGAGGGACGTCGTCGGCGCTTGTATCTCGAGTCGGGAGGTTTCCGGAGCAGAGCGTGAGCGTAGAAGAGCGTGAATGCGTTGAAAGAATTGATTGCTTGAAGCCTTGGGGTCGAGAGCCTTTTTATAGCCCCTGGGGGCGCCCGGAACGTCGGGGGCGCCCCCCACGTGTCAGCTGATCCGAGTTCCTCTCGGTCAGCTCTAATCCCTTCAATCTCGGGATCAGACTTTGACGGGGGCGCCCGGGTTAACTGGGTCACCTCTTATCCGTTTGGCTTCGCTGGCTTCTGCTTCGTTAGCTTAAACTGGGGGCGCCCGGGACGCTGGGGGCGCCCGGGACGCTGGGGGGCGCCCAGGAGCACGGGGGCGCCCCGCCCATAAGCTGCCGAAGTACTTCTTTTGCTTCATCTATTTTGTATTCACCTTGGGGGCGCCCGGGACACTCCGGGCGCCCTACTCAGCTACTGCCTCACTCCTTTGAGGCTCTCTGAGCTGCAGACACTCGTTCCTTCGGTCCTGCATCCAGGGTTAGTCCAAAACAACATAAAGTAATAATATGTTAGTTTTATACAGCCTTAGCTGTCTTGGTTTTGACTTTGGGTCTCCCAAATGGAGCCCTAGGTCGAACCGACGTCTACTGTTCCCTCGACGGGGAACGCGTCCTCACCTACTCCTCTCGGGAGAATTTACCTGATGCCAACCAGCTCCTCCGGTTGGACTTTTGCCTAGCAGTCCTTCGCTAGGGCTTAGGTACCAAGCCGTCCTTCGCCCGGTGCCTAGCAATCCTTCGCTAGGGCTTTGTATCCTGGCATTCCTTCGCCAGGTGCCTAGCAGTCCTTCGCTAAGGCATTGTATCCTGGCATTCCTTCGCCAGGTGCCTAGCAGTCCTTCGCTAGGTCTTTGTTTCCTGGCATTCCTTCGCCAGGTGCCTAGCAGTCCTTCGATAGGACTTTGTTTCCTGGCAGACCTTCACCAGGTGCCTAACAGCCCTCGCTAGGACTTTGTTTCCTGACAGTTCTTCGCCAGGTGCCTAGCAGCCCTTCGCTAGGACTTTGTTTCCTGGCAGCCCTTCGCCAGGTGCTTCCTCAAGTGGCAGCCCTTCATGCACACTTGAGTAACATTGTTAGATCACCAATAATACTTAACTTTGAACCCTTTGCCAATATCAAAACAAGGTTCGATATGGTGCTTCCTGCACCAACAATCTCCCCCTTTTTGATTTATGGCAACACGATTCAAAGTTAAGTAAAAATTACAACAGTTTAAGCAAGAAGGTTAAGACCAATAAAACATAGCAATTCTGAACAGTCTAAAACCAATGTAATTTGAACAGAAAATTTTTTTTTCTCATACTCCCCCTGAATCATTGTGTTATAAAATACTTAACTTAACACTTAACTTTGACCTTTCCTTCCCCTTTGACATATATCAAAAATAAACATGGGTGAACAAGGTAAAGTTTAAAAAAAAGTTTTTGGAAACCTAAATTTTGTTACAAAACTTTTACTTAGCTTTGCAAAAAGAATTTTACTTAGGCAAGATTTTGAAGCCAAATTTCCCTAACAAATGGTTCAACTTTGAGAATTGGGAGAAAACTTTGCTTGGAAATACTTTGTGTATTTTGAAAAACAAAATCTTTAAAAAATTTCTAGACAAGTTTTTCACTAAAACAAACATTTGCCAAAATTTTCAAAAAATCTTTGCTCAGGCAAATTTTGTTTACTAAGGAAAAATCTACTTAGAAATATTTGCAAAAAGATGCTCTTAGAAATTTTTGAAAGCACACTTAGAAATTCAACTTTGCTTTTTGAATAAGAGAAAGATTTTGAAAAATATTTTGATTTTGAATAATTTGAGCTTTTTCTCTCCTTAGCTGTTTATTAGTAAGGAAATATATTTTGAAAGAAGTCTTAAGAAAAAATTATGTATCAGAGCCTATGAGTTTTGAAAACATAAAAATACTTAGTATAACTCTTGAAAGCCTAGCAAAAAGCTTAAATTGCACCAACAAAGCTCCACTTTGAAAGGTATTGTGCAATTTTGAAAAAAGATTTTGTATTTATAGGCAAATCTTTAGAAAATTCACATACTTAGAATACTATTACCTTAGAAAAGTATTAGTACTTTTGAAAACATTATACTTTGAAAAATAGAAGTACTTTTGAATGATATTATGCATTTTTGACAATATAAGTACTTTTGAAGATTATGCATTTTTGAAACATATAAGTACTTTTGAACATAATATGCAATTTTTTTTAAAAAAATTAATTTTATTTTGAAAACATAATACTTGACTTGGTTTCTTTTCCAGTCTGACACAATCCTAGGAAATCTTGTTAACTACAAGGACATTTTTCTAAGTGTCCTAGAAATTTTTCAATTCAAGTAAATATTATAAAAGTAACTTCATAAGTCACAAGAATTTTGAAAAAAATAAAATAATAGTATTTTGGAACAAAAATTATTTAAGTTTTCAAAAGGATTTTAAACTTGCAGTGCATGAAAACATATAATTTTGAAAAAATGTTCAATAATTCTTTTAATTTAATCTCCCCCTAAGCTTGACCCAGTCCTAGAAAACTTGTTGACTACAAGCGATCTTCCTCTGAGTTTTAGGGTTTGATTTAAATTATAAGAATTATCTAATAACTTCAAAACAAATAATTACCAAAAAAAACATTTCAGAAATTCTTCTTTTGACTCAACCTCCCCCTAAATTTGACACATCCGAGGAGTCCTTGTAGATCATGAAGTGGACATTCCTCTGTGTCTTTAGGGTTTATTAAAGTCAAAAGAATAATTTTGAATAACCTTCTGAGTATGATAACTTTCAAAGAGATAAATTTTTGAAAACACAACTTAGAATGATAGCACAGTTTTCGAAAATCATGATGTTAATTTTTCAAAGAGAAAGTAATATACGAGGGTTTTTGAGTAAACTTTTGAAAACCTTATTTTGAGATGATAATAAATTTTAGAGCATAAGGTTTTTGAAAAAATCTGAATTTTTCAAAAAAAATTAAGAAGAACTCCCCCTGTATCCGACACAGTCTAACTTTTATCTAAGTTCCTTAAGAGATATCAGTGTTGACCAAGTTTGACTATGTGGACTAGGGTTGACTATTTTGACCAAGTTAATGACTAAATCAGAACAAGCCCTAGACTCTATTTATTGTGATATTTGACATGAAATTAAAAAAATGTTAGGAATGAAAAGTAGGGTACAATATAATAAATTAAAAAATTAGAGGTAAGTTTTGAATAACTTTTGCAAACCTTTTTATTTAAAAGGATAGTGAATCATGCTTTTAGGTCCTAGATGTCTCACCCAGTTTTACGTGGTCAAACATGTTAACCTTATGGGTTGTGTGAGACAAATATTTAATTTTAACAAAAAAATGGTTAATTTTGAAACATTAAACCTTAGTTTAAAAGTTTTGAGGATTTTGAAATTAATTAGAATTTTAAAGGTTGTTGAATTAAATTTGAATTTTAAAAGTCAGTTGAATTAAATTTAAATTTGATTGAGTTAAATTTAATTTATTAAGATTTAATTGAATTTAATTGATTTAATTAAGATTTAAATAAATTTAATTGATTTAATTATGATTTGATTTTGATTTAATTGAATTAATTTTAGTTTGATTAATTTGAATTAGTTGGTTGGGTTGGACTCAACTTTTAGGTCCTAAGCATCTCACCAATTTCTAAGTGACAAAACAGGATATCCTTAACTGTTTTGTGAGATGCATATTTTAATAGAAAGATTTATTTTGAAAAGACCATGATTAATTTTGAAAAGTTAAATCAATTTTTAAACCCAATTTAAATTTATTTTGAAAAGAGATATTTGAATCTAAAATTAACTGAAAGTTTGTATTAGATTCGAATTTAACAAAGAGTAAATTGAATTTGAATTTCAAAAATTGGCTTCCAGGTCTTGGCGAGGCACAAGGCCTTCTTTGGCCGTAGCCTTATTGGATCATCAACCATTTCCTAGACAAAGCCTTTTAGTGAAATTTCATCTTCAAAATTACTTTTTGGTAAATTCTGGTCTAACTAGTTTGGGTCTTGGATTAGTAGCTTCGGCTAGTTTCACCAGTCTAAAGAGACCAAGTAGTGTATACTTGACCTTATTAGAAAAGGTTTCCCTAACGTACTATCATCTCACCTCCACCCAATACTATGTTGTTCAAATTTCAGTTAAGTTGGTTCAGTCCTTAAACTAACCAACCCTAATTCTAAGAAAAAAAAACAAACATGACAAAAAAATGAGCTAAGTTATATCATAATTGAAATAATACTCTGGGTTTTTAAAATCAGCATGATTGTTAATTATGTTTTCTAACATATTAACCTTAACTAATTTGTATGAATTAATCATGTTATTCATGGTAAATATTGGATTTTTAAATACTATAAATTTACCTTTTGATTCCCGGTTGGGAATCTCCCCCTTGATTCCAGCTATTTCTCTTTTGCTTGATTGTTTCTTCGGCATTTTGTAGCGGTCGCGAGCCAACTAAACCAGTTTCCAAGGATCCCTTCCTTCGTCGTCAGATTCTGAGTCTGAGTCTGAGTCAGACTCGGGTACAGGTTGAAGCTTCTTCTTTGGAGTTTTCCCTGCACTTGAAATTATACCTTCCTCGACCATCATAGTATCAGTTTGATTATTTAATTGTAAATCTGGAACAAATTCAAAATTGGTTACCATTTTTGTCTTAGTCACTTTGTCTTCTGACTCTGGCTCGAATTTGCAGGCAAGTATGGATTCTATCTCATCTTCTGATCCGGAGTCAACTTTGAAGTCGGGTGCTGACTCTTCAATATCGGAGCTCTCTTCGTGTAGATTGATTAACTTTTCCCACATCTCCTTGGCACAGTTGAAGGATCCGACCCGCTTCAATTCTTCATTGGTTAGGCCACATTGTAGGATTGCAGTTGCCCTTGCATCCGTCTTGATCTTCCTCAGGGTTGGTTCATCCAGTTGGTCCCACGTAAATGATAGTCCATCTTCTGTAGGGAGGTAGAACCCTGTTTGAACGATCATCCATATGTCCATATGGTCCTTCAGATGGAACTCCATTTGACTTCTCCAACAATTGAAGTTTTCGCCAGAGAAGAGTGGTGGACGGGCACTGTTCCATTCTTGGTTGGCCATTTAGTTTAATCTTGTACACAAGAGAAATAAAAAAGTACCAAGACTTGGTCTTGGATTAGTAGTGTGGGAGAAAAAAAATTGCCCAAAATAAATATTGCACGAATTTCGAGGCAGAATAATAATAAAATAATAATAAAAATTTGTGATAATTTTTCTTTTGAAAAAGTTGGCTTTATCAATTCTGATTAGTGAAACAAGAATTAAAGAAAAATTTGCTCAAATTAAGATAGCACAAATTTCGAGAAAAATATTAAAATAATAATATAAAAAGTTTATGACAAATTTTTAACACTTGATCGTTATATCAATTCCGACTTATGGTGAAAAAATGAAAATTCAAAATTGAAAAAGGTGTAAGAATATTTTAAATCCACCCACAGATATTATTTATTTGAAAATAAAAGGCGGAGAAGATCGAGTGGTGTTGATTAACAAAAAAACAAGAAATAAGAAAATTTTCGTAAATCCGAAAAACTCCCAAATTGGTGGTTGCACCAAATTTGAGCTTCCCCGCTCTAATACCACTTGTTGGATCGAGAGAAACGATAGAGGGGGGGGTGAATATCGTTAAACGTTCGGATTAAGAATTAGAGAATGCACAGTGGAAATTAACACAAACACACGCAAACACCAAGGTTTTTACTTGGTTCGGAGTCGCGGTCGGCTCCTACTCCAAGGCCCACGGTCGTTGACCATTTTCTGCGGGCAATTCTATATGTGCACAAAAACAGTTTACAAGAAGTATTACAAGACTAGTGCAGTAAACTTTAAAAGAAGCTCTTCGTTACCAACGTCCGTTGTAGATTGTATTTTCGGAGCAGAGGGACGTCGTCGGCGCTTGTATCTCGAGTCGGGAGGTTTCCGGAGCAGAGCGTGAGCGTAGAAGAGCGTGAATGCGTTGAAAGAATTGATTGCTTAAAGTCGAGGGCCTTTTATAGCCCCTGGGGGTGCCCGGAACGTCGGGGGCACCCCCTCACGTGTCAGCTGATCCGAGTTCCTCTCGGTCAGCTCAGATCCCTTCAATCTCGGGATCAGGCTTTGACAGGGGCGCCTGGGACGCTGGGGGCGCCCGGGTTGACTGGGTCACCTCTTATCCGTTTGGCTTCGCTGGCTTCTGCTTCGTTAGCTTAAACTGGGGGCGCCCGGGACGCTGGGGGCGCCCGGGAGCATGGGGGGCGCCCGGGAGCACGGGGGCGCCCCGCCCATAAGCTGCCGAAATACTTCTTTTGCTTCATCTATTTTGTATTCACCTTAGGGGTGCCCGGGACACTCCGGGCGCCCTACTCAGCTACTGCCTCACTCCTTTGAGGCTCTCTGAGCTGCAGACACTCGTTCCTTCTGTCCTGCATCCAGGGTTAGTCCAAAACAACATAAAGTAATAATATGTTAGTTTTATACAGCCTTCGCTGTCTTGGTTTTGACTTTGGGTCTCCCAAATGGAGCCCTAGGTCGAACCGACGCCTACTGTTCCCTCGACGGGGAACGAGTCCTCACCTACTCCTCTCGGGAGAATTTACCTGATGCCAACTGGCTCCTCCGGTTGGACTTTTGCCTAGCAGTCCTTCGCTAGGGCTTAGGTACCAAGCCGTCCTTCGCCCGGTGCCTAGCAGTCCTTCGCTAGGGCTTTGTATCCTGGCATTCCTTCGCCAGGTGCTTAGCAGTCCTTCGCTAGGGCTTTGTATCCTGGCATTCCTTCGCCAGGTGCCTAGCAGTCCTTCGTTAGGTCTTTGTTTCCTGGCAGTCCTTCGCCAGGTGCCTAGCAGCCCTTCGCTAGGACTTTGTTTCCTAGCAGTCCTTCGCCAGGTGCCTAGCAGCCCTTCGCTAGGACTTTGTTTCCTGGCAGTCCTTCGCCAGGTGCCTAGCAGCCCTTCGCTAGGACTTTTCCTACACACTTGAGTAACATTGTTAGATCACCAATAATACTTAACTTTGAACCCTTTGCCAATATCAAAACAAGGTTCGATATGGTGCTTCCTGCACCAACAGCAACATTGTGTTGCTCTCTCCACGACCGAGGCAGAATATATCGCCATGGGAGAGAGTATATCACAATTGTTGTGGATAATTCATACTCTACATGACTATGGATTAAGCTACAAGGGTGTGCAAGTGTTGTGTGACAACATTAGCACAATTAACCTAACCAAGAATCCGGTTCATCACTCTAGAACTAAACATATTGAAGTGCGTCACCACTTCATTAGGGATCATGTTGTTAGAGGAGATATTGTACTCTCATATGTAGAGTCCAAATCAAATCTAGCGGACATTTTCACTAAACCACTCCCCGAAAATGAGTTTAGCTTCTTATGAAGGGAGTTGGGAATGTGTCACACTTCATAGACATCAAAATGCATTCAAAACCCTTCATGATCAATTCGAATTGTTGGGACACAATTGGGTAACTTGGGGACATCTCACACAAACTATAAGGTTTACCAAAACATTTTTGTTTGCTAGATATGGGTTGAGATGCTAGGATCAACTTAATTTCTCAAAATGTCAATGCATCCCTTGAGAAATTTGGTTGACGAGATAAAAATCACTTCGGTGACCAAGTATGGGGAAAACCAATGCATAACACATGTGTACTTGGCTCCATGATCATACTTGGACATTCCAATCAAGGAAACTTGATTGGAGACTTGAATTTGGGACAAACCTGCTTGAAATTGCTTGAATGTTTGTTGATTGAGTTTGACTCCACTTGGGTGGAGCAAAGTGATTTGTCAAAACCATAAGGACTTTTGATCCTCCTTCAGGGATCAATTATAGTCATGGGATCACTTCCAAGATCGATAACTTTCATCAGATCTTATCAAAAATTATTTGGAAGTCTGAAACTGAAAGTTTCTATCGTATCAGGAAAAATCAGGAAGCCTGATCGGTCACCGGACCCATCAGAAGTAGGAATGATCGGTCCAACAGACCGATCAAGCTATTTCGCGATTAACCACAGAAATTTCTCTATGTTGGTCAGGATCGGTCCCCGGACCGATCTGGACCTCCCCGTGGTGATCGGTCCACAGACCGATCAGAGAGGTCACAAAACACTTCACGAAAAATTGTCCAAACAATCTATGTTGGCCTGGATCGGTCCACAGACCGATCTGACACCCTGTGGTGATCGATCCACAGACCGATCAGGGGGCTCACAGGATACCTTCCAAACCTACTGTTCGCTTCCTGATCGATCAACCGATCGATCAAGAGCCTGCCTGATCGAATGGTGATCCGTTCGATCACATTAAATTGCGGTTGGTGGACCGATCCACCAACCAATTAATTCCTCCTAAACCCTACATCTCCCAAGCCCTAGCGCCGAAACTCACTTCTTGCGCATCCTCATCCTGTGCGTGAGCTCTTCCTATGTCTCCTTCTTCCTTGCGCGTGAGTTCCACTTCTCCCCGTGCGTGTGAGTTTTCTTCCGGCTGTTGATGTTCTCAGCAACTGCTAGCTGCGAGCTTGTCTCCGGCGTGGCGATTCTCTCTTGCGCAAGTTTTAGAGAGTGTTTTCTCTAACCAACTCGACAATGGCACCTAAGTAAGGGTTTCCTTCTTTCATCTTGTTGCTCCCTTCAAATATCATAATATGTGGTGAACTAACCATGATGTTTGTTCTTGGGGTTTCCTTTGGGTGTGTGTCGTGTGTGTCGTGTGTGTCTTCCCGTGATCAAATCTTGGTTCTTTGATTTAACCCTATTGATTAAATCTATGTTCATATGATCAACTCCATCTTGTGTTATAATTCATGCGTGTATTACATGATCAACCTCTATTGATTATAACCTCACTTCATTTAATTCAATTGTTGTCATGATCAATTCTTCAAACCCATTAGAAAATCATCTAAGGGTAAAGAACCCGTGGAGGGAGGCTCAAAGGGCAAAGGCCCTTCTTCTTCCGCGCCCTCTCGAAGGCCTCAGCCTTCGTCAAGTTCTCGGTTCCCTAACACTGCCTGTGAGCAAGCATTTCAATCTCGCACCTTCAAGTTACTTTCTTGCCGGTCCATTGATGGGCCCTTCCTGGCTGAGCACTGTCCCTCCATTGTGGAGATAATTACCTTCTACAACCTGGGCTTTCTCCTTTCCCTCGAAAGGACTATACACTATGACCTTGTCTCGGAATTTTACAATAACGTTCAACAAGGACCTCAAGGGGGCTTTGAATTCACTACTCGAGTAGCCAAGAGAAATCTTGATTTCTCTTATGAGATCCTGGCGGAGTATCTGGGCAGTCGTCGATCGCCTAACTTGTATTCTATCTATCCTGAGCTCCTTAACCCTTTGTTGGCTCCTTTTGCGGACGTCACCCTCGACACTATATATCAGCACTTCTTTGGCCATCCTCGACCAGCCGGTCTTGATGAGTTAGGGCCTGACTTTCTGACTTTTGCAGCGCTCCGTCTCTCCCCTGTTGATTACATTCTGTTCAAGATAATCACAAATTGCATCCTGTCGATCACTTCCAAACCCTTGACCGAGATCCGACCTTACCATTGCCTGATGCTCTATGGTATGCACCGCCCCATGGACTTTGACATCATGGAGAGCATTTTTCAGTCCATCCTATCCTATAGAGAGCCGAGCCGACGCACTGTCTATATGCCATTTGGTCACGTCATCACTGACTGGCTTATGTCAGTAGGTGTTGATGTAACCAAGGGCAGGACAGTGCCCATGTTTAGACAGGATTGCAGACTTGGCAAGTGGGCGTTTGCCAAGTCTGGCATCATCATCTGGGATCACGATCGGGCTCTGGTTTGGAAGGACGGGAGGGGTCTTGGCGAGCTACCTGGGGGAGTCACACACTTTCAGGTACCAGCAGATGCTGCTGCACATCATGAGGCTCCCGCTGCTGCTGCTGACTATGACTATGACTATGAGCCAGACCTGTGCTGGCAGATTTCAGAGCTTGATCGGACCATCCAACATGATCTTCATTTGCGAGAGCTCTATCGCGAGGAGGTCCGCTCGGAGTTCCGATCCTTCTATCACAGACTGACCGTGGTGGAGTCCGATGTCTCGGGGGTACATTCTCTGCAGCAGACATGGTATGACGAGTGGCGTCGGCACACGTTTCCTGGGGATGCGCCCTCTAGTAGTGCTGCACCGGGGTTTTTGGTTCCTGATGATGCCACGATGGATGACCCTATGCATGATGACCCCCCCCCCCCCCCCCCGCCGATGGTTGATGTATTCTGCTTCTACCCGTGACTATTTGACTGTCTGGATTGTATGACTCTATGGCTAGATGCCTATGACTTGACTTTGATGGTTTTTGTACTGTCTTTACCTTGACTTTGATGTGATGTGATGCATTTGCTATTATGCCTGCTTTTCATATTTGACTTACTATAATCTGCTTATTGTTGGCTTATATGATTGTTCGTAAAATTGCTATCGATTATGTATGCCTCATTATGCGTTGCTATGATATGCTTATGACGCCATGTTCATATGATAATATGATTGTGTTGCGTGCTTATATCTATCATATGTGTTTCATATGTTTATCAAAATAAATCAAATGTTATGTTGTTTTGGGATATCCCTAGGGTTGAGGGGGAGTATGTTTAAACTTAACAACCCGTCTACACCTTTTCGGTGTTTGACAAAGGGGGAGAGTGAGGTTGGTTAAGTTTTAGGACGATTATGAGTTTAATGGTTGTAGGGGAGGATCCTATTCTCCTACAATTCTGATTTGAGACTATTGGGATTCAAATCCCTAAACTTAAAATCGGTTGTCAAACAACAAAAAGGGGGAGATTGTTGATGCAGTCTGACCTGATTGTTGTTTTGGTGTTGACACCGATTTTAGTTTAGGTTGATGATTATGATTATGATTAAGTCCTGATCGGGGATTAGGCATGTTTGAAAAGTCCTAACCTGGAGGGTTAGGTGTGAAAAGTCCTAGCTTGGAGGGCTAGGTTTGAAAAGTCCTAACCTGGAGGGTTAGGTGTGAAAAGTCTGGCTTGGAGGGTCAGGTCCTAAGCCTGGAGGGCTAGGTTGTGAAATCCTGGCTTGGAGGGTAGGTCCTAGCTTGGAGGGCTAGGTTGATGAAATCCC